>PYAF01005738.1:0-15468 GCA_007407185.1 Glycine tomentella
AAAACAACCCTCTGAGCATAAGACTCTACAGAGTCCGAGCCTAATAACGGCTCTAACACCTCTAAAAACACCCCTCAAGATAACCCCAAAACCCCGAAATCCAAAACACAGAACCAACGGTTAGAGCTCGAGTTTCTTACCTCTGTGATGCTCAGAAGCACCAGGGAATCACTTTCCCTCAGACAACTCGCTCGATCTAAGCCTCTTTCGCCTCTGGGTCTCAAGCTCTCAGGGGTTCTCTCTGAGAAATCAATCTCATTGTTTCTCAGCTTTTCTCAAAAATCAATCGGGGGTTTTCTCTCCTTTCGGGGCTCTGATCACTTTCTCAGTTGGATCGGAGGTGTTTAGATGAACGATGGAGAAGATATGAAGCTCAGTAGTTCATCAATGGCTTCTCTCTCTCTTTCTTCTTCTCCATTTTCGTCCCAGATGACCATATATATAGGCCTGCCCGAAGTCCCACGCTAATAGCGCCGTCCCCCACGCTAGTAGCGCCACTGGCTCGACCAATCCACGCTAGTAGCGTGAGAAGCCACGCTAGTAGCGTGAGTCTCCACGCTAGTAGCGTGAGAAGGCCGAATCAATTGGCCTGTTTTAGCCATCTGGCGCGGATAGCGCCACACACCGCGCTGATCGCGCCACAGGGAAGAAACTGCTTATTTCATCTCTTTCTCAAGCCTTTTCTCTGATTACTCTTAAGCATACTCATTACCCTTAATCATGAGCTTAATCTGGGCTTAATTACATGCTTAAAACACCAGGCATTACACCTCCCGCGCGGTTAGCACCATAACCCACGCGGGTCGCACCAAATGGCTGAATCTGCCTCTTGCTTTTCTCAAGCTTCCTTTTGGGATTTCTAATGCAAGATTATGTTTCCTAGTCATAAGGCTTAATCCCATGCTTAAAAAAATTCAAGGTATTACATAAAGCCTCATTTGTCAAAAAGAAATCATCAAGAAAGATAATGGCATTCATTCTTAGTCTGATTTGGTTTCTTTGTTGTTTTGTATAGAAATTGTTTGTTTTGATGGTTTGTTGTTGATATAACAATTTGTATCTTTAAAGCATTACTAGATAGGTATCTAGTGGGTAGAACAGAGAAGGGATCTCTGGTTCTTAGATCTTTTGAGAAGTCTATAGGTATAGATTTTGAATTTTACCTAGGGTGGGTAAAAGAGATTTGTGTTTGCTTGTAAAGATAATCATTTTGTTATAGTGGAAACTCTAATCAAGGTTGATTAGAAGTAAAACTGGATGTAGCCTCCGAGGTTGAGAGGTGAACTAGTATAAATCTTGTGTGTAATTGTAATTTTCTATTCATATTCATATTGTTCTTGAAGTATTATTTTTGTTAACATCACAAGATTGTGTGAAGCTCAAGAGTGGGTTGATTGAGATAAAAGTTTATTTTAAAAGTTTGATATTTTAATTGGTTAAGATACGATCCTTCTTTCAAAGTCTTCTGTTGTGTACAAAATTGTTTTAAATTTTAAAAACTCTGAGGAAAAACCAATTCACCCCTTCTTGGTTATTTGCATAAATGTTCATTCTATTTTTCATTATTATTTGAAATGTGTAAGTGTGATTCACCTTTCTAACAATTTAATTTCCATTTATATTTATAACCACAGTCTTAAAATTATTATGGGTATCAGATTTTTTTTATAATTTGCACATCACTGACCACAATAATGAATAATTAGGCCGGCGTCCAAGCTATATTAATTGCATATGAAAAAAAAAACTAATAGCTCCTAAATAGTAAAGATAGTATGTCTTCAACTCAGGACCAAAAATCTCAAGAAATAATAACCCACTTCATTGTGGTAACCACAGTGTTTAACAACATTGAAACAAACCATTTAAAACAATCCAGACTAACAATAAGATAAAAGTTTATCAGTTAACATATAAAATAGTTGTAAAAAACCAGGCTTTCAAATCATTTCTCAGTCTTAATATGCTTTCTCAACTTAGTAGACGATAACTGTATTTCTGATAAACCCTCATATGCCGTAGGGTCCAACTCAATATCAGTTTGGGGCAAATTTCGCTTAGCTGGTGCATGGACTACATCAAATGCGCATCAGACTCAACAGTTTGTGAGAAGCATTGCTATCAACAATGAAAAGAAACCTTTAGACCTTCAGCAAGCATAACAATGGAAACAAACCTTCAGACCAAAGAATTTACACTGTCAACAACATCATCATTCCGATGCATAGAGGACATAGATGGCTCTGCTTCATCCTTTGAAATTTTTAAAGGACCATTTACCAAATTAGAACCCGAATATTAAACAAATAAAAACAATTTGTTATGAAAATGGATTAACATAACATTAAACAAAACCTGCATGTCAACAGTTGAAAGCTGGCTACGAACACCATTCACCATTGAATCATCTTCGGATATCTGAGAAACAAAGTGTCGTGTATTACCACGCACAACTTTGAATCTGAAAGCTAATCTTTTGCCCAACACACGATCGAGACACTCTGGTATATCTCTAGCATCAAAAACGGCTTCCTGAGTAATTGCAAACACCACAACGGTTTAATATGGCAGAACAATATTATAGCGAGGAAATTACATCAACATAATATCCAACCTCAGCAATGATTCTTTGCTTAATTTCATCTGCACTTTAATTTATCAAAACAACACAGTTGCGATGCCACAATGTAAAAATGGCCAATTCACATGGCTGAGTTACCTTAACACATCAATACAATATCTATAGCACAACAATAAAACAACAATTAAGATATTTGCACAGTGAACAGCAACACCGAAATATATGAATTTTGGCAACACTACCTTGAAATAAAGCTTGTACTTTCATTAGCACAACCAGCACAACTAACAAGCAAAGCCTGGGCATCAAACCTTTTGTTACATTTGGGGCACGCATCATAAACCCAACTATTGGCTATCAACAGCTTTTGTATGGTAGCCACAATCACACACATACACTTCTACAACACAAAATGACAAAAAATGAACCGGGTTAATTGGATCACTGGGTTTAACTGGGAATGTCATTTCACAACACAACAAACTGATTAGGTATGAGAGGACAAGTATGAACCAGGAATCCAGAACACAGGGTTCGACCAGGTCCATGGAATTTTTTTACAACAAAAATGACTATTGTGGACCGGGTATATCAGGACAGCGTGATTAACCCGAGATATCTTAGTTTTTATACAATTACTTTAGGACACTAGGTTGTGTTAAATCGGGTTTATGCAGATTAAATTTTTGACACCCTAGTAATGTAAATTTTAAGAATAGCTATACGTGGTCAAAAAAGATAATGATGTGCGAATGATTAAAAAACACACTACTACCAGTGAAACCGGCTACATAAGTTAATGATAAGACACGAGATGACAACAATGAGTCGGGTTGTCTACGATGCCGGGTAAACCGGGTTTATGAGTAATTTTTTTACACCCATTACATACCTTCTTAACTTGGCTAATTTGATGCAAATTCTTCACTTGTGCATTATACAAAAAGCGGTCCACATTAGAATATGAGGAAGAACCAAAAATCTGGGTTCCTAGTTGACCTTATGTCTTGATACTTTGACTTGGATCCATGCTGTAATATTAAACAATATACAATTATAACAGAACATCACCAAATATAAAACTAACATAATAAAAGAGATTCCATAATTACAAACCTCAATCGATCCTTGAATTCAACTATCTCCTTAATGTCACTGTTGACAAAGATGCGAGAACCATACATGGAATTTTGTATTGACAAAGGATAAGGGCCTGCATCCACCAGTTTTCAATTACAATAGCAGCCAATTATAACCAACAGAAAACTAACATCGAAAAGATGACTTATCAATAATACCTCTAGCTTTTTTGATCTTAGCCATGCTAAGCAACAGTACAACAGGACCACTGACATGTTTATCCAAACAATCCTTCAGCTCTAAAGCAAGCCCCTCCCATAAAGTATAACTCAACACATTGTCACTGTTTCACGTTATTAATCAACAATTAATATATGTTATTATTAGGTCCATGACAACAGTATTAAGTACAAAATAAGTAACTTGTGAATAACCAAACATTACCATTCATCTTTCAGTTTGAAAGAAACTCTCTGTGGTTTCCCTTCTAGGTGCCATTGAACAACTTCAACAACCTCACCAATAACATCTTCAAGAACATACCATTACCAAACACATTAATAAATAAAATGTTATATAACTCATTTATGCAAGAGATGCTTAAACTAAATGCCACCTATCAAATAATCAGACGTGGCAGATCCATTGAGAATGGCATCAAACTTTGAAAAATTATACATTGTCTCAGGTATGTCAACCATCTCATGGGGTGTAATCTTAGTTGTCTTTACTAGATTGATTTTAAAAGCATGCCTAGTAGCCTTATACTGACCAGCATTCTTGTCCACCTCCTGAATAACATAGCATTGACCAACACGAAAAAGGTCACCCTTCATCCCAACATCAACATTCTTCATCTGGGCCAGTATTTTATCACCCTGGTTCATAAATATACGAACTTATGGTACATAGAAGTTGCTGATATGAAGTTATGGCACACAATCACTGATATACAAAGCTGACAACAACACTTAAAGAAACTAACCTCCTTGTCAACCAAAATTGCTTCAATGGTACACAGAGCTCCTTTCGGAATACTCCACACATTTAAAGCTCAAACAACAATTTTCCAAGTTTCTTTTTCATCATTGACTTCAGCAACGAAATTTAGTTTATGAAAAACTGGTGGACAAAACAAAAAACAATTTTAAAATGAGGCAAACAATAACAACATTTTGTAACAACATAACCAACAACCTACCACGCGCCATTAATGTCGGGTTAATGAGTGCTTTGCGATCAAAATGTTCGAGTCGGTGAAGAAGCAGACGAGGGAGAATGAATCAGACTCTCTTAGTGTTTGGGGCTCGTTGACGTCGCTGAAAAAGAAGAGTAGGAAGAAGAAATCAGTTATTCTTCATTTGACGGTCAATTCTATGTACCCCAAAAAAATAAGAGGACGTAGAGGTAGAGTGAAAATAGCAGTTGAGCAATCAGCAGGCATGGGCATGACATCTGAGACATAATTGTTATTGATTGCAGAGAGAAACTCCATGGCATGGATCAGTCTCGCCATAAAACAAAGTTGTTTAAGATCTTCACAATCGTTCTCGGCATGATCAGTCAGCTAATTTTCATCTGTGGGCAATGCTTGTCAGCATGATTATCACAACTTGTTATTTTAGATTTTGGCCATACTTTGACTTTTTCGTGAAATGATACCAATTAAGATGTGTAGTTAGCAGAGTTGGTGAGGAATTAGCGGTGATAGTTGGTGAGGAGATGCAATTGGATGAAGGAGTTATCCGAAGCTGGGCAAAGTCACCGAAGCTGGAAGAAGCTAAGGAGAGGTCATCGAAGATGCGAAGCAAGGAGAAGCTGGGAAACGATGAAAACCAATCTTGTTTTATTACTATGTATAGATATTAGACCCATTGGCATGGTTATTTTGGCTTCTTTATTAATATTCCTCTCATAAGGCAACTTGCAATATTGCAATATGCTATTGTTGATACTTAAAGAACAATTGTACACGGGGAGGTGTATAATCAAATTTGATACCACCATGGGATTTAGTGGTTTTGAACCAAATTACTGTTGCGTTGATTGCTTGTGATTGATGTAGTCGTTACATTGTTAATGACTATTAATTTAATTTCAATACTAAATTGATTTTCATTTAATTATTATTGAATGGGATATGCCACACGTTAGGACCATTATGAACATGCAATTGTTATGTCAATTACATGATAATTGCTATTGAAATAATATTATTTGTTAATTGATGAATATTGAGAGAATGATTCAATTGCTACTGTTATGCATGTTATGTTATGAAATTTTTGTATTTGAGTATTTGAAGTTGAATCATTACATTGTATAAAAGTTTTATTTACATTTAGAAATTGATATCCATAATACTCTAGGGAAAATGCGGTTTTTAACTAACAATTAATTTCTTAACTTTGGATTCATCACATTCTCTTTAGAGGCATCAATTGATATTAAAAACTAAAGGAGTTTGTTTGGAAAAGAAATAATTTTATTTGTCTAGTGATTTTTATAATCACTGATTAGTCATAGCATCTTTAATTAATTAAAATTATATATTAAGTTATTTAAGATCACATGAGAAATTAAACATAATATTGTGATTGATTATACTTATATATAATTTTTATCACACAAGAATTTTTGTTATATTTGTATAATCAATTAAGATAAATATCAAATTATATTTCTTAATTTACCCATAGGAATTAAGAAAAAGGAACATAATTTAATAGTTTTATCATCAGGTTATATTATGAAACTAATTGAGTAAGACTTTGGCCCACATGCAAGTTTTACACATTATAAAGACTTATATAAATTACATGTTTAGGAGTAGCCATATCATCCTAGACAATATTATAAAGGAATTATTACTTGACCCCATAAGGAAGTAATAGTTATGGACTAAATTTCATGATAGGATATTTCTATGCCCATAGACATGATCTATTTTATTATAATGTTTATCTTTCATATATAAAGTTTATAAATTCTATGCACATCTTGTACCAAAAGGTTTGAATTTATAAGTTAAGATTTATCATAGCATTGATATTATATTATCATGAAAAGGTTTATATTTTATTACCCTATACTTACATTCCAAAAGTTAGAGGGAGGGAAAATTCTTAATAAGTGGAACTGAATTTTTTCAACAAGTGAAATTTGAGAAAATAAGTGGGAGTATGTGATATCTTTAAGAACCACTTTAACGAAATAATTTATTGAATGCTATGAAATTATTCACAGGCATATTGAATTTCAGGCTAAGTATTTTTTTTGAAGAAGAATAAAGGTAAAAGTCATGACAAACATATTGACATAAAGTAGACATTAAAGGATAGTTAATCTCTATTAAGTATATAGACACATAATCAATGATTCAATAAAATTTTGCTAGCTATAGTATTTTAGGATCATATGATTCATATGGGACTTAAGGACTTGCATTAAGTTTGTCTTTTTCGTAAATATTATACATTGTAATTGTTGTGCAACCGAGGAAAGGTAAATACAAGGAGATTTATACCAATGGATCATGAGAAACCATATAAGTGAATTTGACACCACACTTTAACCCAAAATCTTAAGACTTAGGTTTTATCCTCACTTATATGGTACTCAACCTTCTCATTCCTACCTGATGTGAGACTTCACCTCACGCTTGTATTCCAACAATCTTTCCCTCAAGTGTGAGTCTCTTACACATGGTATTCTCCCCCTCGAGCGGAAGTCATTTTCAATCCACGAGTATTCCATGGTGGGCATTAGAGCCCACATGCTCTAGATATTTGTACCGCCGCTCCACCCATAGGACACATACCCTAGACCCACCGCTAGGAACACTTTCAATACAAGGGATCCCAATGCCAAGGATCCACCACCGTCATCTTACTCGTCTGAGCGATCACCAAGTCGAACCATTGGCTCTGATACCAATTGTTGTGCTACCAAGGGGAGTAAACATTAGAGAGATTTATACCAATGGGCCATGAGCAACCACATAAGTAAACTTGACAAACCCAAAGGGTTGGCACAGTGGTGTAAGGTCCCACTGGGTTCACATGAATGGGAACAATCTATTTAGTTGGAGAACCTGTGTTAGATTCCCACCTTGTGCAAAACTCCCTTGGGCTAATGGCAACCACATACCACGAGCAGGATTAGTCTCTAACACAATGGGTTGGGGGACAACAGTGGTCTTTGACCTAGGACCAAAAAAAAGTGAACTTGACACCACAGTTTAACCCAAAAACTTAAGGCTCAGGTTTAGGGTCTTATCCTCACTTATATGGTGTTCAACCTTCTCATTCTTACCCGATGTGGGACTTCACCTCACACTTGTATTCCAACAATAATACATGGAATGAATTTTTTTATTTTAAAACATAACCGCCATGATTCATGTATGATAATTTCTATATGGTTTTAAGAAATTTCAAGCTTTAAGTTACATAATCATATTTAGTTGATGGTAATAGGTATCATTTATAAAGAATATATTATCCAAGTGAGAGAATGTAGGAAAATATTTTGTGGCTCATATATTATGAATTAATTTATTACCTATTAGTATAGTATAATAACCTGGTTTTTTTTTAAAAAAAAAAAAAATCACATGCTAACAGTGTGGGAACAGAGCGGTTAGCGTGGGATGCGGCGCCAGTAGCGTGGGATATGGCGCCAGTAGCATGATATTGCACCAGAAGGCCATTTCTTGCTGCCTGATGGCGCGGATGTTTGGCGCGATTAGCGCCACAGACGCGCCCAGTTGGCGCAGTTAGCGTCGTAGTGGCGCGTTTATCCCCATAAATGCCCAGGAAGCTTTTAGTTGCGCTAATTTGGCGCGAATAGCGCCATATATGGCGCAATTAGCACGAGAACGTCGGCATAACCAGTATTTAAAGGCCGTTTTACGAAATTTCGGCCCCAAAAATCATGGTTTCTTCTTCCCCACACCCCAAACCTCCATTGAAGCTTGTCCCAAGCCTTTTGTGACCTTATATCTTGGCCTAAACACCTCCTTATGATTGTTGAACTTGAGAGAAACATTTGGAAAGCCTTAATCCTTCATTTCTGCTCTTGAAAACCCCTTTGTGAGTGAGAAGTGGAATCTCAAGGAAAAGTTCAGAGAACTTGAGTTTGGCAGAGACCCAAGGCGTGTTAAGGACACCAGGGCTCAAGGAAGCTGTCTTGAGGTCTTTCTAGTCGCCACTGAGGTAAGAAACTCAAGTTTCTCCGGCTATTTTAGAATTTGGGGTTTCCTGTGAATAGTGACCCATATGAGCTGGGGCTAGAATTAGCCCAAGGTCCTGTAGAGAAACTTGTTTAGAATGATTTAGTGATGAAGGATTAGCTTTCAGTTTCTGATTTAGAGAACTTTGAATCATGGCTCTATGTAGGCATGTGTGACTGATGTAAAGTCACTTGTTGTTGGTTTTCTGACATGCTAGAGCCTTGATTATGATTGTTATGAGCCTGAAAGGCTAGATGAACGGTGCTTTGAGTGAGACTCAGACCATTCCAGTGATATTTGAATTATGGGCTAATGTTGGCCAGAGCTTATATGTATAGGCTGTGCATTGAGTCTGGGATGACTCGGATGCTTGGTATGCAGCCTTGAGAGACCTTGTAAAGGATTATGATGGCCTGGTGTGCGCTGAGCTGAAATGGTTGAACCCTAGGATAGAGGAATTCTGTATATGATATGTTCTGTGTTTGAATGCCTGTGGATTGGTTTTGATATTAGTATATGCCTTGATTAGGGCGTGATATTGAGACTATTGGTGGTGGGAGCCACAAACCAGGGAAAGAACTGCAGAGTGATACTTTGCCAGGTAAGTTCTGAGTCCTTGGGAAATGATTTCCCACTTGGTTGCACACCACACTCCGGGGGAGTGGTGGTCATGTTCATAATGCATGCATTGATTGTCGCATACTTATATTACTATGTGTGCATTTGTGCCTGGTTGTGCTATGAACTGTGAAAGGCATTGAGGGTTCTCTGCCATGTATTGAGGGCATTGAGGGTTCTCTGCCAAGGGCATTGAGGGTTCTCTGCCATGTGGAATCGACATTGAGGGTTCTCTGCCAGGGCATTGAGGGTTCTCTGCCATGGGTGTGGAGCAAATAACTGCTCATGTGTATGAGGGTCAGAGGGCCAGGCCATTGGGCCAAATTTGATGTGTGTGTTTGTCTGATGTTTGTATTGTGAATTATGGGCTAGGGTGGGGATGATTTCCCAAGGACCCTGAGCTTATTGAGATATGTATCTCACCCCGTGTGGGGATTTATGATTTCAGGTGACTCTTCAGGAAGAAGAGAGCAGTCTCAGGGCAGGAGGCCCGAGTAGAGACATTTCTGCTTGGCTGAGAGCAACAGATGGAGCTTGAAGGCTCAGTTTTGATTTTGTTTATGTTTTGTACCCTTGATAAGGGTTGTATAGTTCTGCAAACCCTCGGTGAGGGTTGATATGATTTGTATCACCATGGTGTGGTGAAGATAGTGATGTATATGGCTATGTACAGAACTATTTATGGTATGTTTATGAGATTCCTCCTGAGTTCAATTGTTGTATATTTGATTATCTGCCCATGTATTCTATTTATCTGTCTAAATTGTGTATGAGATGAGAAATGGATCAGCAGGGATATGTTATTGGTCTTGTGCTTGTGCTGTTGATATATGTTTTATTCTATACATAATGAATCAAGAAAAGCCATTATGTGTTTCCCCTGAGTTTTAAATTGATGTGTTAAGTGATAAATTGATATTATTAATGATAACGCACCGGAGGCCTACGGGATGTTACATATAGTTAATTGCTTGATAATGAAGAGCTGTTATAGAATAATAAAATAGTTGTTACAATAACCATAATAAACATTTTATTGTTCTTAATGGAGGAGCTAATAAGGACGGTTATGATTTGTCAATAAGGTGGATGAGTCTCTGGTCTTGCCTATAAATAACCTTTGATGTTTCATTGATTCGCACAATTCAAAAAAAAAAAAAAAAAAAAAACCTAGAAGATCTCTCAATCTCTAAACACTAATATACTATGCATTTTTACTTGTGAGAGAATATATGGTATCGAACTTGATAATAATGATTACAAAAGATGTTTTTATGTATGCTTCTACTTACTGAATAATTTATTCATCTTTATATCATGAACTAAAATTTTAAAATTCTTACACAATAGTCATCATCTTTTGAAATCGTAGTCTCAAGGTTTTTAAAAGGTAACTATTTATTTTTCCTCAACCTCAAAATCCAATTCTCTAATGAGCTTTGGACTAGGCTTACCCTTAAAAGAATTCTATAGTCTTTTTTTCTCTTAAAGTTAAGCTATAACTAGATTGATGACTATTAGGTAGGCACTTACCATAACTATTCCACTCCTTCACTAATCATACCTCCTAGGTACTAACTTTAGCTAAAAGGTTGACTACACCATTCTAGTTCTCTTAGTTACTTGAAGCTTACCTCCCGTATGGTTCTCTAGCTTATCCTTAACTATGGAGGGTTGAGTAACTTCTTAACTCCACTTTGGTTGCTACTCGTAGGTCTCTACGGGCTCTTCATATTCTTAGAGTATAGCGAGCCATAAAGATAAAAATATTAATCTAATGGTGATATATTAATAAATTAAAACAGTTAGTTATATACTGTTATTCAATTATAAATTATCATTAATATGGTTTTTAAGAAATTTGATAAAAATTCAATATATAGTATTCTGATTGTGCATGACTTTATTTCTAAAAAAGATTTTTTTGGTATATTTCTAAAAAGAATATGCAAAAGAAGTATAAGTTTATTATAATTAACTTTTTCTAATGATTTTTTAATTTTTTATTTAAGAGATAAAAAAAATGTCCGATTGCGTTTCGAAACCCCAAAAGCCATATAATACAATTTTCCACTAAAAATAAATAAATCCATAGAAAATGTTTTTTATTTTAGGGAAGAAGAAGTCTCTTATATATCTTTTGAGGAATATCTTGTCAAATATGTGTATACTTTAGATTCCTCAATATTTTGTCTATCATATTTGTAGTTCCATTAATTTTCAAATAGCTACAGTGCAGGTCATTTTCTTGTCTTTCTACTGTAATGGAAGACTTGGAGGAATTCCTATCACCAAAAGGTATAATTGTGGACTGAAAATCATACGCAAATTGAAAATCATACGCAAATCGACCACCAATAGCGTATTTGGTTCGTGACCTATAATGATTATAAGTGGGCACATATACACAGAGGGCAAAAAATGCCATTATCCAAATCCCATAGAAAATCTGCAACAGTATTTGTACCATATATTTTAAGATTTTTTTTCCACTTTTATATAATAGTATTATTTTGATATTATAAAATCTAGGATTTTCTAATGAAAAAAATGTGACTATACTTTATTTTTTAAAGTTACTTCTTTAAAGGGGTGAAATCCTATAAAACAACAAAAATAAATAAATACTTTATTATTATATATAATAAATTTTATTATAAATTATATAAAATAAATAATGTTTGTTCTGGATATTTGGAATGGGCTGAATTATGATACGTCCAATGGGACTTAGTCAAAGGATGTCGTTGAGCCAGTTACGATAGTGAGGAGATGGTGGTAACCGTTCAAGGTCACGATTACCAGTATTCCGAGATTCTCAATATATTCAGTGGGTATAGTTTATTTATGGATTCTCATGTTAGTGTTCTATAAATACAAGTATCCTCCATGGAGAAAGGTACACACAGATTTCTGACTTTCTCTTTTCCATTCACACAATGCACACACCCCACGTCCATTTGTGGTTTCGTGTTCATTGTGATCATCTTCTCTTACATGTTTGCATCCATAAACATTCTCAGAGAGAGAGAGAGTTGATCCCATATTAATCACCAACAATCCTTGTTGGACACTTCTGTTCTTCCAGAATGGAACATTGACGCCGTCTATGGGAACGTTAAATTTCGATTCCCATCATGGTAAACACAAGAAGTCACCAGAACGAAGAACCACTCGCGGCGGGACCACCACATACGGTCCGGGTGGAAGATGCGGTTTCGGACACCGCCTCATCACCAGCATCGCTATGAGTAGGCACGCAGGGTAACCCGCTGCCCGCACCTGTCAAGATGGAGCAGGAACCGATTCAATGCTTTATTAACAAGGCACTAGAATCCATTTTATCTTGGATTGAGCGGCTCGAATGGTGACATGCCCTTCAACGTCAGGAAGACATGAATAGCCTGATCGCACAACTAGAGGAGTGCTGCACGAGATGGAAACACGATGAAGAGCACCGTCTACAGCACATGGAACAACGCATTGGGCGTATGGAGAATCCGGCTCAGGGACAATCGTCTTTCCCCGGAGCTGTTGGGGCAAGATACCCGAACACCCACCAGCAAGGAAAGCACCAGGCAAACGTCGGCACGCCGGAGCAGCATATTTGCGTGGAACTTGGCGCACCCTCTCATCGGCCCATGAGAGCAAGAGACCAGGAGCATCATGACGCCCCGGTTGAGATTCCATATCAGATTAACGAAACAGGGGTGAGCCCAGCAAAACCATTGCAGAATCAGGATTATCAGTATGGGACGGGGTCCGAGGTGTACAGAAGAAAATACGGATTTGGCCAACACAATAATAGCCCGTTTGTGGACGAGATCGTGAACGCCCAGTTTATAGAAGATTTTGACAGAACGTTCCTGTCCAAATACGATGGAAGTCAGGACCCACAAGTGCATATTGACGAGTTCGACATGCAGATGTGCGTCCGAGGGATCGATGAACCGATTATTTCTCGGATCTTTGTCACCACTTTGACCGGACCGGCACAGACCTGGTTTCATACGCTTCCACCCTGGTCCATCCGTAATTTCAAGGACTTCGGCCAAAAATTCCTGCTTTACTTCGCGACGAGTAAGAAACAGCCCAAGTCCGAGTTCGCTTTGGGGAAAATCCGTCAGCAACCGGGGGAGACGCTGCAAAGTTATCTAGATCGATTCAAGGAAGCTGCATTGCAAGTACAAGGTTTGGAAGAAAAGGTGCACGTACATTTGTTGTCGGCTGGACTCAATGGATAGTCTCGATTGGCCAAATCCATTTACAAGGACCCGGTCAAGACCTTGTTGGAATTTAGAGTTCGATCAAAGAAATATTTGGAGTTGAAGCAGATGGAGATCGCTAATGCTATGCCCAAGAGGAAGCACTCTCCTCCGCGGCACCGCCAACATCCCGAAAATGTACACCCCGACATAAATAACGACGCCGCGCCCCGACGATTCGATACCAAATATGATAAGTATACCCCGCTAAATACTTCTCGGGCCCAGGTATGGAGAGAAGTCGCGCTTATGGAGATGAAGAAAGTTGATCGTCCTCGACCAGTGTTTAAGAAAGTCGGCCTCGATTACTCTCGTTTTTGTGAATTCCACAACGGACTGGGACACACGACCGACCAATGCTGGGATCTGAGAGATGCCATCGAAAAGTTCATCCTAGAAGGTAAACTGCGTCGATACGTCATTAAGACGCAAGGGCAACGAGGCAAGCGAAAAGCTGATCAAACAGACGAGCAGAAAGATCGGGATGACAAGAAAGGCAAGCACAGCGACGACGAGTTTTTGGAGCCAGAATTCGAGTGCAACGTGATTTCAGGGGCAATGGGAGGAGGAGGCGGCTCGGCCAACCAGCGTCGTAAATATGTTAAAGAGGTCCTCACAGTAAGGGAGCAAACCAAATTGAAGGAACGAAATGACAAACCCGAGGTTCCCATACTCTTCTTCACTAAAGAAGATATAAAGGACGTGATCCCCGGTCACAAGGATGGTTTGGTGATTACAGGGACTATAGCCAATTGCCGAGTCAAGCGCATGTTTGTTGATAACGACAGTTCAGCCGACATCATATCTTGGACTGCTTTCAAAAGAATGAATCTGGACGAGGAAGACTTAAAACCGTGTAGGAAGATGTTGACGGGATTCAATGGAGAAAATACTGCCATCAAAGGCTCAATCATGTTACGATTGACACTAGGAAAAAAAGACGCCTTCAAGTCGGAAAGGGTGAAATTTGTGGTTGTCGAATTTCCCCTACCGTACAACGTTATCCTCGGCAGACCGATGATCCACAAACGGGATATATTAATGTCCACCAAACATCAAAAGTTAAAGATGATAGGCGGCAACGGCAAAGTAGTGACTGTTTTTGGAGATCAAAAAGAATCTCATCAGTGTTACTTCAACATGGTGAGGGGGCTGGAGGCCGGTCCGTCTAACAATCATGGAAACCAAGCAGAATCAGCCGGCGAGAAACAAGAAGGCAAACCCATCAACTTAGTGGAGCTCGATGTCCGAGACGAGGTCGAAGAGTGGAGGCCAGAACCAGTGGATGAGCTCGGAGAAGTACAAATCTGGCTTCAGGCTTCTCAGATCACAAAGATAGGGATTACTGACCCAGTCGCCAGAATGGAATTGTTGGAATGCCTCCGGCGAAACCGAGATGTCTTCACATGAACAGCCTCGGAAATCGCCAGGATAAGCCCAAGTTTCTATTCTCATAAATTATCAATGTACCCGGGATCGAAACCAGTGGAACATGTTGATTCAAGAGGAGCCATGCATAAATGAACAAGGATCAAGCTTTGGTGTTTTGTGCTTTCAACATGCCTCATTGGAAAAATGCCAAAGAAGCTATGAAGATCAATTTGATTCATGTAAAAAGGAAGTTGTGTAATCTGATAATCCAAGAGCATATCATGCATAATCATTCATCTAGGATTGTTAGAGTGAAGGTC
>PYAF01005738.1:37941-59363 GCA_007407185.1 Glycine tomentella
TTTAGTTTTTAGAATCAAAAGCTTGTTCTTCATTTTCTCTCAAGTGTTCTTCATTGTTCTTCATCTTCTTCATTTCCATTTTGCTATTCTTCCATTTTTCTGCATTCACTTCATGGGGCTTTCCTTGGTGATCATCATGGAAGGCTAAATCATTAATCAATCCAAGGATCTAACTCAAGCAAGAGAAGAATTGGAGTTCAGGTTTGGTATTTCGAATTCTACTTGAATATTCACCTTCTTCTTCAATTTCTATTATGTTTTCATGATTATGAATGCATTTGGGATTGAAAGTGATTTAGGATTATGGATTCGTGTCCTAATTTCAAATGATAATCACAAGATTAATTGAATGATATTTCAGTTAGAATTGTGGTTTCAATTAATTTAGGAGTAGGATCGATTGAACCGCTTCTATTGAGATTGAATGAATGTTCATGATAGAGTCAATTTATGGGAATGATGATGATTCAAATAGCTTGGGTTAGTGAATTGGATTGATGCTTTCTAATCTGTTTTACTTTACCCCTTGATAATCTTGTTAATTTTTGCATTGTTCTTTAATTTTAGTTTGTGTTCTTGCATGTTTTACTTTACGCATACCAATTGTTTGACAAAATCCCCCCTTATTATTACCAATGATTTGAAGCTAGAACCATATTGATCGTGTCTCTGAGTCGACCTAGGTTAGCTCTATGCTACAGAATTAGCTTAGTAAAATTGTTTTTGATGCATCTCGACAAAGCATTATCACTAGGACCATGTTTTGCGAAAACTTTCTCCCTACGAAATTTTGGGCAGAAGCATTAAACACAACATGTTATGTTCAAAATAGAATATTGATCATACATTTGATAAAAAAAAAAAAAAAGAATCCTCATGAACTATGGACAGGAAGAAGATCCAATATTTCATACTTTCATCCATTTGGACGTGAGTGTTTTATCCTTAACACCAAAGATCAACTTGCAAAATTTGATTCAAAGGTGGATAAAGGAATTTTTCTTGGATATTCTAATACATATAAAGCTTGTAGAGGTTTCAATACAAGAACTTTAGTTGTAAAATAATTTATACATGTTAAATTCAATGATGGAATAACATATGATAGGTGTTGCGTACTCGGCAAGTGCACCGGTCGCTCAAGTAATAAAGTGATAAGAAAAGGTATCGTCCCACGAGGATTGTTTGGCCAATTAAATCATAAATTCAATCGATAAGTTGGATAACAAATAAAGAATGAAATAGGTGTTTTTGTTTGTGTGGGTGTAATAAGCTAACTAAGAACTAAATATAAACATAAGCACATAGACAAACTATAGAGGTTGATAATAAGATATGTGGTTAAGTAAGTAGCTAGGGCAATCCACACCAAATGCTTCCTACCCTTGTTCATGTATTGACTACTACCTTCATTAAGCCTAAGTTACCCAACATGCATCTTCAATAATAATAGCTAAGCCCTACTCCCGTAGTGTTCTTAACCCTTTAACCCACTCTAATACCCTAATCCCTTAGTGATATTGGCTAGGTCAAGCATTAAATGATACATTAAATGGTTGCAAGCATACACTCCTATCCCTAGTTAATGTAAAGTTTGTCACTTTACCTAAGTCCAAGCATAGAGCCCCAATATTCCTATTGCAAACCCCAGCTCTTAATATCTAACTAGAGTGATCAATTCCAGAGAGAGATAGAAACATGCATTCAACAAGATAAAATGAAATAACTTGGCATTGACAAAAGATAGCATCCAATACAATTCCAAAAGAGGTTACATTCAGTGCTTAGCCCTAACTACAATGAAGAACTAGCCAAACCTCATAATGGGTGGTTGTGTTACAAAGCAAAATGGCATACCTAGCTGAAGCAAGGAAGAAGAAGATGGAGAAGCAACCTCATTGACCTTCAACTCCCTAAAACCCCTAACTAAGGCACCCAAGCTTCTAAAACCCTATTTTTGTGTTTTTCTCCCTCCAAAATCGTGCATTGAATGCTGAGGGTGGAAGTATATATAGCCTAGCCTGTGAAGTCTCTGTTTTGCCCTTAACTGTTGCTTCTGTCGACCTGTGGCGCCTTTGGCGTGGGTGTGGTGCTCAAGGCGCCAACTTCCAGAGAATATGGCACCCCAGGCGTGAGGTTGGCGCCCCAAGCGCTAGCTGGCAATGGCTTTTGGCTCCCTGGGCGCCAGAATGGCGCTCCAGGCGCTGAACTCCAGGATTGATGGCGCCGCAGGCGCTCACTTGGCGCTTCAGGCGCCAGGTTCCAGTGCTTTTGGCGCCTCTGCTGTGAGACTGGCGCTCCAGGCGCCACAGCTTCTGCAGACTTGGCTCTTTTCTTCTGATTTTTGCTTAGTTTTGGCACTTGTGGTTGCTTTCCTGTCAATTCATCACAGTAGCTCAAATCATGACAAAACAGGGCAATTATCCATGCTTCATGCTTAATTCTTGCTCTAAAAAGCTTAGGAAAACCTTATATGCTAGGCGCATATCAATAGGAAGCTATCAGATCTTAAAGATGGTTTGCAAATATGAATACTGGTCCGTCTATAGCCCCTAAGGAAGATGAAGTGAAATAGTCTGAGCAAATCCTTCCTCAGATTGGAGGCTCGTCTAATCAACAATCACATACAATGGATTTGAAGTTTATGACTTATCACCCTCAAGATTAGATCATTGGAAATTAGATTGAAGTAGTCAGAACTAGATCATCATTCAAAGATCATGCATTTTATGCTTTTGTCATAGAGATATAACCTAAGACAATAGATGAGGCACTAACAAATGAGGACTTGATCATAGCCATGAAGGAGGAACTTCACCAGTTCATCAGAAATTATGTTTGGATACTTGTTCCTAAGACCAAAAACAAAAGCATCATTGGAAAAATATTGGTGTTCAGAAACAAACTAGATGAACAAGGTAAAGTGGTAAGAAAAAGAGCTAGGTTAGTAGATGAAGGCTATAACCAACAAGAATTTATAGACTTCACGGAAACTTTTGCTCCTGTTGCTAGACTTAAAGCTATAAGCATTAGGCTTGCTTTTGCTGCTTATAAAAAAATTTTGACCTCGTTTATACATGAGTTTTCTAGTCACAATCATGCATTTTTGGTATATTTCATTGGAAAAACTCATGTTTGGGTGTTAGATTGTGCAATATAGGTACTTCGAGGCTGAAGAGCGAAAAAGAGTTAGAAAATATAGGTTTTTGCAAGAATGGAGACTTTGGAACATTCACCATACTTGTGGTCACCTAACCATGGTCATGATCATCACTACAGAGAACTTCTGAAAAAGTTCAAGATGGAAGATGCTAAATCTATGAAAACACTTATGCATACTTCCAATCCTCTAAGCAAAGATGAATTAGGTAAACTAGTAAATCAGAAGATCTACAGAGGTATGATTAACTCACTTCTTTATCTTACAGCCAATAGACCTAATATAATGTATAATGTCTTTTATGCACTAGATTTCAGTCTAATTCTCGAGAGTTACATATGAAAGTTGTTAAGAGGATCTTATGTTTTCTAGTTGGCACCACTAACCTTAGTTCATTCTATAAGAAAAATCAATATTTCAAGTTAGTTGGATATTGTGGCACAGACTATGCAAGAGATATAGTAGAATGAAAAAACAAAAGTGATGGATGGCATTACATTGGACCTTGTTTGGTATCTTGGGCATGCAACAAGTAGAACTCCGTTGATGTGGCTATAGTTGAACCTGAATATGTGTTTGTTGTCAGTTGTTGCTCAAAACTGTTATAGGTAATGTTTCAACTGGAAGATTACTCTAGTTTTGAAAATAATATACTTGTATTGTGACAATACTAGTGCAATCAACCTTTCTAAAAGTCCCATACCACATTCAAAGGCAAAGCATATTGAAATAAGATGTCATTTCATTTGTGATTATGTGAAAAAAATGTGTTTTTGACATAAAATTTGTAGACACAAATCACCAATGGGCTGATATCTTTACTAAGGCAGTGTCTAAGGATCGCTTTGTCTGTGTAAGGGAACATTTGAATAGGCATGCTTTATCAGATTAATGTTGTGTATTTTAATTATTAAACGGTGGTATTGTCTTATTGTTTTCATTCATTTGTTTGGACTAATGTTTGTTCAAGTGTAAAAACAAAAGGGTAACTTGTTGATAACGATAAGAAACATTTCATTTTTCCTTAAAGAATGTGCTTCACCTTTTTCCCCATGATTGAAATGACAGTTTTCAAAAACATTTAATGTGATTTGACATGTTATTGTTCATTTCTATCTAGTTTTCGAACATATAAAAGGCAAAGACATGCACTCAAAAATACATTTTTGAAATTTCAAATCTTTCAGAAATCCCCTCGTTTCTTCTTCAAGTTTAAGAATTCATAGTTTTAACAATCTCATCTTTTCTTCAAAAAGTTGTGATCTTTGTGAACAATGGCACCCAAGAAGTATGAAATGACAAGGATTTCAAGCATTAGGAATGAAAGCGATGCCAATAAGGTCTTTCCTAAGAACCCCTTTATCCCTGGATGATGGGTGAACTACAATGACCTTTAAGAATAGGGGTTTGTTGTTAGAGACCTCTTTGATTGACCTAGGTGGATAAACTTCCTAGAAAAGTTCAGTTCTTGGTACTACGGTCCCTATGCCTTTTTTAGGGTGTTGCTCGTGAAAAAGAAGTCAGCATTAGAGGCATCGTTAACTAAAAAGAGGTGGTTATTTCTCCAACCACCATTTCTATTGCGTTTAGGTGCTTAGAAGAATGGTTGGTGTTTCATAAGTACTAAGAGAAGGAGATAACCCAAAACATTGTGGACAAGTTGCTATATGATGGTTTCCAACCTGTTGCGTCTGATAAACAGGTTGTAAACAAGTTTCTAAGGTCTGCAAACATGACTTATATGTGTAGGCTCATCCACAAGAAGGAAGTTAAGACTCTTAGAAAGGCAAATTGGTAAACAAGAAGGAAGTTAAGACTTTTAGAAAGGCAAACTGGCAATCCTTGGAAAATGTTAGAAAAAGGTTAAGATGGACAAGTCCTTGGAGAAGAATGAGGACTTTGAGCTAGAATAAAACATCCTAGCCTCCATCAATGCTCTATCTCTAGAGAAGCAAAAGAAAAAGGCTTAGGAGGATGCAAGGTTAACTACCTTGGTTGGCAAGGGAGGTGAAGAGATTCCAGAAGAAGTGGTCTTGGATTCTTTGAAGACCTTTGATAATTTCTTCTCATAGTTTATTTTTTAAAATAATTATCTTGAATATTTTTAGGATTTTGTTAATAAATTGTTTCTTTTGTAAATAAAGATGGATAAAATTAATATAGAAATTAAAAAAAAAGATAGTTTTAATGTTTTTGTGTGAAATTTTGATGGTACAAGGGCATATTGAGCTAAAAAGAATAAGGAACTGCATACTCAAACTTGCCATGGCGAGATGAACTATAACCATAGCAAGACATGACCAGATTTCATGTGAAAAAGTATAAAGACTCGCCACAATGAATCTACACCTCACCATAGCGAATCTTCAGTTTGTGATAAGGAACTTGAGCAAGAACTCGCCACAATGAGGGCATGTGTCACCATTGCAAAAGTTCGTCTAAAGAGATTGAAGAATCAACTAAAGTGTCCTTTGTAAGAGAAAATGAGAGTAGTAGACTCGTTGTAGCAAGAATTGTCCTCACTACAATGAGAGTCTGACTTGGAAAAAAAATATAGCTTTAACTCTCATTAAAAGAGCTTGTAACATCATATGACATTTTGTCACTTTTGTAATCAATGGATTAGATTTTCTGATTTTCTCTTTATCTTTCTCTCTCTTCCTCTTCCATTGTAAGTTTGATTTTTCGTGTTCTTTTGTATCAAAGTATGACGCAATGGAGCTAAAATTCAAGTTGTTGGATTGAATGAAGTAGCTTCAAGTATGTGATTCTCCAATTCATAATTCATTTTATTAGTTTTCCAATTCTTTGCTTAGATGCATGCATAGGCTTAATCAGCCTTGCTTTTAGGAGTCAAATTGTTTGGAAACAAATTTGATTCTAGATCTGAATTGGAAATAATTAAGAATATGATTTTATGAATGAAATTAGGTTTTTTCATGGTAGAGAGTCATTGTTTATAATTTGATTTCTAGGTTAGGTTACCTACAGAATTAGGAATTTAACTTACGAAGTAACAAGGATTTAATCAATTGATTTGAATCTTGGTTGCATTAAAATGAGAAAATGATTGGAAATCGAATCACATATATTCAATGCTAAGGAATTCGAGCCAACAACGCCTATACTTTTTTTTCCATTTTCGCTCCAAAATATTTTCTAAAACTAGAAACTATTTCTTACTATAACGAACACTGGTTTCATTATAGCAAATTTCTCTTCTAAAAATCGATAAAACATTTTGCTGCAATGAATGCTTCTACTTCTTTTTCTATTTTAGATAACATTTTTTTGTTCAATTCCTAGATATTTCACCAAGTCTCTGTGGATACAATACATGAATGCTTATCATTCCTTTATTATTAGATTAAGTACACTTGCCTAGATCATGAGTCAACAACTTTGTCTACTGAAGAGGTGCATAGGAAAGCTACTGAAGAGGCTACCATGATGGATATAGATGTGAGTCAGTGCCTAAAGTTGTCATTCTTGAATCCATCAAGGCACCATTTGGAGAAGAATAGAGAAAGGAAGATCTATAATAGCTTGAAAGACTACAATCTACTGATGAGCTTGGAGTAGAACTTATATCTATAGATGCACCTAAGAGAGCAAAGGAGCTTCAGCTTGGTTTAATTGAAAAGGAAGCATTGGAGAAAGCAATGCTTCAATCTTCCATTGAAGCATCTATATAAGACCTAGAAATTCAAGATATTGTAGAGATAAACCTAGGAGCTAAAAGGTTATATCCTAAACATATGTTTGAAGATAATGAAAGGGAAGTTGATTTTACTTTGACTCAAGAAATGGATAAGGATAGACTCAATCGTATGGAAGAAGAATATGGATTTCCAAAGTCTGAGTCCAATGTTTCAATGACAAAGAGTTTGGAGAAAAAAAAAGATTTATATTGCTGCTGAGTCTGTTGGGCTATTTTCATTCTTCTCTTGACGAAATGTAGATTTGATGAAGGAAAAATATTGGCCTTCAGAGTGGATTCTTGCCACCAAACCTAAAGTTAAACCTTTACCTCTAATACCAATTAACCCAGATGTTAATTTCAAACTCTACCATAGTTTCAGGGGTCATAGGGTATGTGAGTGGAAAACCTGTAATAAAGAATGGAAGGCCAAAGGGATTGTGCTTGAACCTAAGATGTAGAATGTTTGCCTTGACAAGATTCGTCTGTTGGATCTTTGGATGAAAAGGTGTCATGGAATAGACCCCTTCAACTAACAACGAGGTAGACTCATCCAGATGAAGAAGTGGATGCACCATCTTGCTACCAAAGGGAACCTATTTTAAGAGAATTCCTTATTAGACAAACAGTAAGACATAATCCCAATATTCTGATCATGGTGCATCGACCAATAGGCAAAAAGGTTTACCTCCAAGCGTAGAAGTATGGACTTAAAGTGGTGCCCATCCATATGGTATGCCTTTCACCACTCAATTAGATCTTCAACAGTTGATGGCCCTCATACACTATTTTAACATTGTCCTTACTTGTGAATGCACTAAGTCTGGGAATACATTTCAAGAAGAGGACATAGCTTTGGAGCTTCCTAAACAAAGTCCAAGCTTCCAAGAATAGGAGAAGTTAGACTTATCTCTGACTTAAGCATGAAGTTATGTGCCTATAGAGAGGAGTTTAGATGCAGACAAGATTCATTTAGACGATGGAAGCGTCCGAGAACTAGGTTACCCTTCGTGATTAGCACAAGATTCTCTTGCCTAGCCACTCCCAACACTCAGTTCAAGATAGCAAATTATAAGCAAGTTATCTTTGATAAAGTTAATTGCTATAAAGGCAAGGAGCTTTTGATTAAAGAAGATGAAAAATGCCCCACCAATTAGATACATAAAGGTTTGATCTTGTCGCCCATTTAAGCATGAGATTGAAATCACCAAGAGGAAAAAGGGTATTCTTGTTTTCTTTTGATATTCTTTTTCATCCTTTAGCTTTTTAGGTAGAGCTTGCCTTTAATAGACTTCAGTGAAGGATCCATTATGGGATTAGTGCTGAGTCTTTGAAATGACCATTGTCTTACATTAGGAGGTGAGGCTACATGGCATGCTCTTATTCGAGAGGAAATGAATAAAGGTACAGATAACGGCATGTGCTCCTTGTCGTCGACGAAAATGACCTTTGAATTTTTTTTTGTTGTGTGGACCTTCTATTCTCTTCTATTTTTGTCATTTCCGTAAGTTCAAATGTGAGCAATTTAAGTAAAGATAGGAAAAATGAATTTTATGAGTGAGAATACGTGTACTTCCTTTTTCAGCTAACATAACACTTTTGTACTACGTTGAACGTCATAATAGTGAGTAAGAGACTTATACCAACTGGATGTGAGTGTTGATCATACTTAATGTATAAAAGTGGTTATTATAACGAGTTGACGCTATTGTTTTTATTGTGCATTGAACGCTGGTTAATACTTAATAGAACGTTTTCCACTTTGAGTATGGACGAGATATGTAGATAACGATTAAGTCATTTAACAAAGTTGGTCCTAGCCACTTAACACTAACTCATTAAAATTGTTAACAATTTATACTTTTTATGAACATCAAAATCTAAGGTAGGTATGAATTGATCGTTCAGACATAACACTTTCTACACGTTTTCAATGATGGACAACCAAAAAGAGGAGTGAGAATAGTAAAAGTTGAAGAGTCTTATGCATCATTTGAGGGGGAGCAGAGCAAAAGAAAATATCCATCTCAGGGGGAGTTATTTTCAATTTCTTCTTCCCTGTCATTTTATTCATTGTACTCAAAGCACATCATCTTGATGTGAAAATCTTTAATGAATAAAATGAGATGTTTTTCAAACTTTATCCAAAAGTCTTATGATTTATATGCTTTATCTTGACATGGTTGTATTTTATTCTTACTTGTTTTTAACATGATTATATCTTGAAGCTATCTTGCATTTTTTTTAATTTGTATTTGTTTGACATCATAAAAAATGGGGAGATTGTTGAGTCATAAGACAAATCATAACCCTCAATAATTTTGATTAGATGCAAATAATTACAAATGTTTAAAGCTACATCTTAGATGTGGTGAGACGAAAACATTGTATCTGCATTTGATACAACAGACAGAAGCAGATAGATGTTAAGTTATGATAAATAATTTAAGACTTCATTGAATAGTCTAAGATTCATTTTGAAAGAATTGTCTTAAAAACATTCTTCCTAGGATTTGTCAAAGTCCTAAGAAGTAAGACAACAATTAGTGCTAATAAGTTCAAACATCTCAAAAGACACACCCTACTACACTTGTTGTGACAATTGTTCTTTGAGCAAACGCACATGGTTTTCTTCTAAAGTATGCTTCAACAAAGCTAAAAAGAGTGATTTTCCATCCTAGAGAGGAATATATTTAATGCAAGCATTAACTGTCCCAATGGACACTTCTTCACACGCAAGCCTTCAACGAAGAAATGAGACCATTTAGAGACAATAAACACTTTCTAAAGAAGACCTATAAATATGATAAACTTTCAATAGTTGAAGTTTCGGACAAACACACAAAAGAATTCAAATCTTTAGTTCACTTTGTAACATGTGAAAATTACAACTCATATATATATATATATATAATATTATTTCTCTTGAGTAATTATCTATAGTTACTTCTATATGCTTTTTGTCTGTGAGTGATTTTCTATAGGTAAAAATTGATTGTAGTTTATTATTATTTATATATTGATTTCAATGTGATCATTTATTGATTTGTTTCCGTGTTGATTTAATTTATCTTGAGTTCTAAATTTAATTGATAATTTAGTAGTCGAGAAAATTTTATGTGTGAATAATTTGTACATATGAAACTTAATTGATCAACTAGTATAAATTTTTATTTTTCTAGTTTTATAAAATTTAATTACATCACTTATAATTACACCATTAAAAATTACACTTGTGTAAATTAAGCTTGATGTACGTACCCCTAAAACCCTCTTAAGCATGACACCTAACCTCTAACTCACCCTAACTTTGTGATACCTAGACCACTAGCCACATGCAAGTCCTAAGCTAATGATAATACAACACTAGCCTAACCCCACTACACATACCTGCGACCAACACCCCACCCACCTTCACTCAATCTTTTTCACTCTTCACTCAAACAACACAACACATCACGTAGAGAGAGGGAAAGAAAAACAAGAGAATTTGAGAAAATAGCAAGAGTTGGATGGGAGTGAAGGAAGAAGGGTAGGCTACCACATTTGCTTGGTGCATACAAGCTAGGGAATCAACATCTTAATCTACATTTTTCATTTTTCTCTTTGAGAAACCAATTTAGGTAAGAGGCTCTTTCATGTGGACTCAAAAATGGTTGTTTTGGGGAGCTCAACCATGTATCTGCGTATTTATCTCCACTGAGTGCTGAAAATTGATTGCATGTTGAATTGGATGAAGTTAACACATGTTCATTTTCAATTTTTGTTCTTAACTGATGGTTGTGTTGAACATGCATGCTTCTGTTTTACATTTTGCTTTTGTTCTATTGAAGCTTGGGGAATGCTCCGTAAACAACAGAGACTTTGTCCAAATTTTCCTAAAATATTTGGCAAAGTTATCTTGTGAAATTCGAAACTAAAACCAAATAGGCAGAAGTGGCTGTTTTGAGTCTTAGGAATGAACGACAACTACTATCTCGAGTATTTTAGAAAATATAGTCATTGGATTTTTGTTAAATTTGTCTTAAATTGAAGTAGACATAAAATTCTACAATGTTGATGCTAAGGTCCAAAAGAGATGAGTTCAAATTGGCAGTCATCTTGGCTTTCAAGTTGACCTCTCTGTTTTGGTGTTTGAAACTGACAGTGCCCTGTTATTCTCAATACTATAATTTTGTGTTTACAATTTTGAAAATGTGATTTTTTATCCTTTAACTAGACAAAATAATATCTTTAACCATGTATATTAGGTAAATTAAAGAGATTACCTTCTAATTTTAAAAGGCGAGACAAAACAGATTGGTTGCTGGAAAAATGTTTTTCAAGTTAGGAAAAAGGTATTTAAATTAAAATTTACTGGGAATTTTAGAAACCAAATTTTGGTTCAATTTTTACCTCTATGCAAATATAATTTTTTTATCTTCAATCTGGATAAAATACCACTCAATTTGGATTTGGAAAGAGGGAGATAATTGCAAATCTTTGAACTAGGTTAAATCTAAAATCATCTCTATCTTACTGCCTTGTAGAAATTTTTGGGCATTTTTGTAGATTTTTGCTAAAAAATCGGAATACCATGTTAGAAAGTTAAGACAATAACCTTTAATTCCATATAAAAAGTTTGTTCTGAAAATCTTTTTTTAATTTTAACTATGTCATGTTTTGGTTCTATTTTCAAATGGCCTAGGGTTTTGAGTATTATGACTTGCTTGCTTGAATTGGTTGATGAAAGACATGTTTTTTACTATTAAAGTTAATTGAAAGACCCTAAAAATGTGAATTTCGGGAAAATATTATTGATATGTGTGATGCTTTTATTTGGAGACCAGAAGGAGTAGTGTAACCTCGGGTACTGATTTTGCATGTGATTGTCTGTGTGATACGGTTGATTTTCAATCGTAGGGCATAATTATCACTATGTTTGATGTTAGATAGTTCATAGGGAATCAGGTATGAGTACATGTGTTAACTACAAATCTGTTCTAGTAATGTTAGCACGATATTAAGATACGTACGTAACAAGTCTTAAATGTGTCAGTTCGTTGTTGTTTGGTACATGACAAAGAAAGAACGCTTCTTCGAATATGGAGAATCATTGAGAAGTCATCCAAGCTTAAATGTTGTGAGACTACTGAGTTATGGAAATTCTAGTGGTAGCTAGCCAATGTGAAATAAGTAAGAATTAGTAATTGAAACATTTAGGGGTGCAAGTGAGACATGGTAGACAACCATTTTGTTGTGGTTAGTAGAATTATGTGTGACTTCTTAAGTTCTTCTTCATCTCATTTGAAAAAGCTGAAAGATTCATCCTTATGTTTTATTTTTTCAGGACCAGGCAACAATACCTATAGAGGTCATGGAGATATCGACTTCTTCGCCTTTGTTGTCCTCCTCATCATTACATTGAGCTGAGGTTTAGTTGACATGCAAGATTGCAATTAGAGAACAATTATTTTTATATGAGTAGACCTAGGCTTCAAAACTTTTGGCATATGTAAATTTAGTCATCTCACTTATCACAAATTGTATTTCTATTATACTTTGAATTGTACCTATTACCTTGTTCAAAGAAACATCTATGTATGATACTTTTTACCTCATGTATATATGTGTAATTTGTAAACCAGAAATGTCTTTTTTTTTTGTGTACTTGCTTTTTAATGTAAGATTCTAAGCCAAACAACACTATGTGTTTATTTTCAAAAATTTAAAGGATAAGTTTTATTTAATACATGGTGTCGACTTTCAAAGTTAATCAATACAAGTTTTAAAAACTTATGTAAAAGTCCACTTCACATTTTCTTAATTTACAGTCTTTAACTAATTAAAATGGAAGTAACTCGTTTACAAAATTTAGATAAGTTTAAAATCTCAATTTTATGTAAACTCAAAATTAGGTTGTTACACCCTCTTCTCAAGCTCTACCTTTATATATTTGTAAAGTTGAAAAACTCTCAAAACATCTTGTATATCATAAGAGAAGAGAATAAGTGTTTCATTCATATAATCCTCTTTAAGATGTGAAGAACTAACTAGTCAGTGAACAAACCAACCCACAATAAATCTTCTGATTTGTTTAGAGCCAGTAGTGACTTGGTAGAACAAAGAATACTAGGTGATTATTAAGTTTGGTGATAAGCCTGGGTTGTAAGAGTTAGAAGTGACAGTAATCAATACTTATAACTTTCTTTAAAATTAGTAGAACTTGGTAGATTGTAAAAAATTGGATGCATTCTCAGTGATAAGGACGAATTAATATAAAATTACAATAAGTTAATCAAGTCGCTCATGTCTTAGCTGTCTATATTTCATTTTAGTACTCAATATTTTGAGCATGTTTCTAATTGTATTGATACTATTATTTTGAATGAAATAATATAGGCTTCTTGCATTAAAAGAAATTAACATTGAAAATATTTGCTACTTGGTATTTTTTTAATTGTTATTAGTGTGAAATATCTATTAATTTTATCAATAATTAATTTTTATTGAAAAATCTAATTAATTATCTTTAATAAAATGTACTTCTTTCCAATAATATTTTTTCCATTCACAAAATTGAATTCAGTTTCACTTGGACGAATAAATTGTTGATTGGTACTTGGTGTAAAATCCGAGAAAAACTTGTGCAAATTATACAATCAAAAGATAGATTGAAAGGAGAAAAAAAAATCAAGGAATACATGGGGGGGGAGGAGTGTAGGCATGTCATTCCAAAAAATATTTGAGTGGCACCATGACCAGTGGGGTTTGTGCGTAATTTCCTAGAAAGCTCAGCAAAATCCAAAATCATATTCCAATGCATGTTGGTATTTTGGGTGAAGACGAAACTCAATATAAAGCATATTCTTCAGAGAATATCGAAGCTCTTTTTGTCTATTTTTTGAAGATATTGAGATGGGTCCCCACTTTGATTTTCTATTTGTTTGTTGGCAAAGTATAATATCAAGTTTATTACTAAATCTAATATTACGTTGTTGCTTGTTATCAAAGCCGATGGATTAATTTTTCTTAAAGAATCTGATGGATTAATTAGAGCATATATATAATACGAACTTTATTGTTATATTGTTTTTTTTTTATTGAGTCCGCTGGTTCCCTGATTCAGATTCTGGGTAGAATTAGATCTTAATTGTTAATTGATTTTAGATTCCTCGTATTCTCAATTTTAATATATATTTATCTTGTTGCTGGAAAAAAAAAGTATAGTATTAACTGGTGTATAAAGTTATTATCACTTCTTCTTCATCTTCTTTTGGCATGAATTTCAACATAATTATTGTTTACAAAATTGAATGAAGATTTAAAACAGTAAAGACACAAATTCAAGGGTTTACGTTAAATTGAAAACATCTATAAAATATGGATGAATAAATTAAATTTATAGCAATTACGCCACATGCACCAGCTTTTATCAAATTACCCATAATTTTATATTCTTTTTTTAAAAAAAAAAAAAAAATTCTACACCAACCTCCATTAAGTTTAAAAATATTACACTAATACTTACATGTTTGAAAACATTATACTGACATCCTCCTTAAACCTTATACTAATACGGTATCACCTGTTATAAGGGGTGAAAATAATAGTTAAAAAAATAGGAAATTTTTGTGAAGTTACATGAAATCTCAATAAGTATTGATGTAATTTGCTCATAAATTTAAGCTTAATAATTTGCTTAAAAAAAATTATTAGTTAGAACCGAGAACAGTATCCTATATATTGAAGTTTCACGTCTAAAGAATATTAAAAAGCTTATAAAACAGTAAAAATAAATATTTTTTTTTTTTTACTTTATATAAGTGTACGTGTAATATATCTAGCGAGAATACCTTTTATATCTGAAAACGAAAAGAATAAATATTAATTATTAAATCTTATTATAAATTGTCCAGATTAAAATACATAAATTATGCGTCTTTTTTTAAAAATTGAGGGGGTTTAGTAAATTTAGTTTAACGGGGATGTATAAATTGTTGTAATCCACTTACTATTTGTTACGGACAAAAAAATGTAAATTTTTAAGGTGATCGATTATATTTATCTTTTGATTATCTATCTATGATTATAATTTTTGGTAAAAAATTATACCAAAAAAGTATGACCTAAATTCATTCTTTATATTTTTAGATAATAAAGTCATTATTACAATATATATATATATATATATATATATATATATATTTCGGCTTTTTAAAATTCAATGAGATGTCGTAAAACGATAAATTAATTTATTTTTACATATACCATGTGTGTGTCTTTTTCTTTTACAATCAAATTCTTGTTCTACCAATCGCGTTTGTTGTTTTCCAAAACACAATGAGATCTCTACATAATTTAATATTTTGTATTATCCACTATAAGAAAAAACCAATGCTTGTGAATGAAAATGGGAGTAGCACCCTAACAAACAATCAACAAAGAAAGACAGCGCACATGTGATGTGCTGTGTTTGCTTGTACTTTGAAAGAATGTTTATGCGTCGCCAGCACATTCTTCCCAACTAATCGCGGTATTAACTTATATGCCTGTTTAAGAAGAAACACAATTAACAACAAACTATTACAGAGCTTTTATGAAATTATTAGATTAATTAAGGATAATAGAAGTAATGGGTCAACGAAATTGGAAAGGTTTGTTGATCAAATTGTAAACAGAATTACGGCTGAGTAGATTGTAGGTGATGGGCCGGGATTGGCTTACAATTTTGTATAGTGACTTCTATTCCCTCCTATACCCACCATTTTGGATTGGCTTATTTGTCCATTTCACTTTCAGTGAAACAACTTTGAAGATAAGAAAAACTACGAAATTTTTGAAGATGGGCTTAGCATCCAACAATCTATGTCATGTCTAAGAAATTGAAAGAAAGAAAACGAACTTTGTTTCTGTGAAGATAAATTAAAAGGATAACAATGGAAAAATAGGAAAGAATTTATTTTTTTTCGTATTAAAATGTGGAGAGGGAGCTTATTAGCTTATCATAAATTAGACCATTCAATTATATCTATTGGATTAAAATTAAGGGTTTAAATTTGTAATTAATTACAAATTATAAATTCTCAAATAATCTTTAATTAAAAGAAAAACCACATAAAATTATACAATTAAATATGAAACATGATGTGTCAATTTTATAATTTAATTAGTGCAATTGAATTGAATGTTCTCGTTTCTCCCCATTCAAATTTTAAATATTGACATATTGTTAAATATATTTTTTTTAAAATTAGATTTTAAGATTGTTGTAGTTTAATTTAACTAGCTAGTGTGCAGTGACTATTATAATAGCACCATTCAAATTAAGTAATCTACCAATAATTTATTATAGCACTATTCAAATTAAAGTTGTTTTTATAAATATTTGTCTTAGTTGTTGTCACTAAAAACAAAACAAAATAAGTAAAAAAAAATAATTAGATAAATTTATATTAAAAATATTTAACTAAATTATTCATCCTAAAATACAACTTCTTGAGGAATTATAGTTTCATAGAAATCATTTGAAATGAGTTGAGGCATTACTCATTAGCCCATATAACGTAGAAGCAACAGCCCTTGCCAAAGCATTTTTAGGCTCAACTGCATTGGTATGCTGCCAGGTTTGAGATGAGAATTCTGGGTGACATTCTTTGGTTAACACGTGATAGATGAAGACCATAAGAATAATTATTTTGTATATATTATTATTATTATTATTATTATTATTATTATCAATTTAATTATTTTAAACTTTGATATTACAATATATGTGTTTTGATTCAATTAATTTATTTTAACAATCTCTTCATCAATTTCAAAATTCTTATCTCTTCAATTTATTTAATTATAATAAAATAAAATAAAAACTTATTAATATAAAGATATCTACTATTATATTTTCTTTTCTTAAATCTACAGGATAAATTTATTGGTATATTCTCTTTCGTGTCCAAAAACATCTATTTCACGCAAAATTAACTAAGGCAGGTACCATTTCCAATTGGTGGTCACGTATGTGGACTATGGTAGAACATGCAGATGGACAAACTGTTCATGATAAGTCAAACAAGAAATTAAGACATAAAAATCCAAAACTGTAAAAGGTTGTCTTCCAACTTAATATTAATAAGCAATCTCCAGCAGGTATACTTAGGAGGCAGGAGAAGACACCTGGAACTGGAAACTTTCACGTCCCCATCTTTTTGCCTTTCTTCTATGCCTAGTCTCCTAAGCTTCTCATTCGGCCGTATAAAGAAATCACAAAATAGATTATTTTAATTGAAAATAAGGTGAGACCTACAATAACACTTTATTTTAATTTAAAATTTTCATCCTAATTCACTTTCATTCCACTTTAGGAATCTTTAATTATTTATTTCTATATAATATTCTTAGTTATATACTTATTATTAGGCTTTAAAATCAACAAATCATTTATTTAAGTGATAATAATCTCAGTTTCTTTAAATAAGATATTGGATTCAAATATTGTAGATGAAAAATATAACTTGGAGAAAAAAATTTACTACAAATAATCGATTAGAATTTTTAACGGAGATTAATCATTGATAAAATTAATCAATATTTCGTATTAATAACATGATAAAAAAAATATTATTAGGTTTTGGAAGTGCAAACAATTTTTTTCTTTTTTAAAATAATGCTTTGATATTGAGGTTATTCGCTTATCTAAAACATAGGAGCATGACTTATGACTCTAAACTAGTTGACAGCAAGAAGGCCATTTTTTTAACTAATCCTTCTTCACAGAAAGAACCGCTACAATTTAGCAGCAATAACAGTGTATATATATTTAAACAAAGACCCGGAAGCAACAGTTATACCAACCAGAAAGTGCAAGTTTTTAAAATCATGGAGAAGACAAATTCGTATCTTACTTTTTGCGTCAATGAGAGTTTAGTCACAATGTTACAAATAATTTAAAAACAGTTTTTTCTTTTTTTTCTTTTAAAAAAGCAGCAGAGGGGATTGCTTGGATTTAGCAACGGGAGCCAAAAGAATAATGATTTAAAGGAAGGAATTTCATTCTTTTATTAAAATAAACATTTTTAAGATTTATTATCTTTCTTATTAACTCATAATTTCTCTTGCATTAAGAATTTAATTTTTATTTTTGTTCCATTTAAATATTTTTACTTGAATTTAATTTTAGTTTGAATTTGATTTTAATATAAGTTTTTATTTAATTTTGTACATTTGAAATTTTGATATATTATATAAAATTAAGGATTATTTTTTTAGATAATTTGAATTATAAGATTATTATAATATTAGTTAATCTTTCTTAAGGATGTTTCAATATATCATATTAATAAAGATTATGTGTCTTGATTCAAATATTTTTTCTATAATTTTTTTATTAATATTCAATGAATCTATTTAATTTATGTTATATAATAAATAAAATATTAATGAGTAATAAATAAAATACTTACTGTTTTATTTACTTTACTTTTATTTTTAAATATTAGTTAAATTTAAATTTATATAATATTCTTAGAAAATTAAAACATCCAAATATATTTTATAAAATTTCTTAAAATATTATTAAATCTGGAAAGATAATTTAATTAACAACCCAAGATTTGTCTAAAAACTCCACCTTAACATTCTTCGGAATTGTTCTTGTATTCTAAAAGCAATAATGACTAGATGAATTAGTAGTTGACGGGTTTGGTTTTTCATTGGGCTAAACTGACCAATTTTGATTTGGTCCATATACGAAGCTTGTGGAGCGGATGATAGAGTGGATAATGGATATCACTTTCCTGCTCTACCACTCTTTTGAAAATTGATTAGTTAATTTATGGTCCAAAAAACAATGATTGACTCCTTACTTTAGAGAAGAGCTATTAAATATTGAATTTAGCACTTTGTATAGAGAAATTAGTATTTGGACCCGTGCGGACGCATGGGTCACTTCGCTACGCTCCGTTACATTTTTATCAAATATTTTTAATTTTTATTTTTATCATAACCAAAAAAATATTAATTTATAATATTATTGATAAAATAATTTAACTTAATTAATTTTGGTAGTCTTATAACAAAAAAACACACTATTATTTTCTAATACAAATATTAACTAAATGTTATTATACTGGTTACAGTAATAATTGAATTAAATAGAAAGACTGTCAACTTTCATTTTAGTCCATGTATTTATTGGGGTGAAATTGAGACCTCCATTAGTAAATATTTGTCCTAACATGGGATATCAACAAAAGATTTATAGGCAAAAGCCAAATTAAATTTCATAAATTAGAGAAAATAATAACATAGGAAATCATGCCCTAAAGCATAAAATCCTGTACATTTGCTTCATACAAATTCACATAGATTGCTTGTTGTGAGGTTGCTGGTCCTATAAAGAGTGGCAGTGTAATGCTACATTCATAAGGTAAAGTGTTGTTGTTAGCTAATGTATCAATTTGCTTATAAGTTTCTGACACACTTTCATACGAATGGTATGTTGTGTGATTCTATTGTTAATGGATATGCTTTATAAAAAGTATCTATACAATATCAGAGTTCACAAGCAAAAATGCAGAAAAATAAAATACTCCAATTTTTATGTGGAGGCTAAAATCCATGTCCAACAATCTCAGAATTGATATAAACTAACCTTGCAATTCCATGTGAGGATGGTGATAATTGATATCCATAGAAGGCACATTCTGCATCCATGTAAAAAATTATGAATTGCAACAGCTAAAAATAAACACCAATTATATAACAACAAATATAGATGAATTTACATATTAGCAATGCACTGCATGGAGTATAACAGCTAAACCAAAAAAGGGTGTATGATAGTAGCAACTTTCTGTAGTATCTTAAAATTTATATAGTTGAGAACCAAGATTCTGCACATTTAATTTGTTTCATACAAATTCACATAGATTGCTTGTTGTCAAGTTGTTGGTCTTATAAAGAGTGGCAATGTAATGCTGCATTCACAAGGTAAAGTGTTGTTGTTAGCTAATGTATCAATTTGCTTATAAGTGGAGGCTAAAATCCATGTCCAACAATCTCAGAATTGATATAAACTAACCTTGCAATTCCAGGTGAGGATGGTGACAACTGACATCCATAGAAAGCACATTCTGCATCCATGTAAAAAATTATGAATTGCAAAAGATGAAAATCAAACACCAATTATATAACAACAAATATAGATGAGGACATACTAAAGAGTTTGAAAAACTTCTTTGAAAACCAAATTGGTATTTATATTTTGTGGTTTTCCTTCTTTGTCATGAATGAGAATTTTCAATCCGCTTTTACTCTTGACTCTTGAGAATGCAACATATAGCTGGCCATGGCTGAAAACTGGATTAGGAAGGTATAATCCAACACTTTCAAGAGACTCTACATCTATAAGGCTTCTATTTTATATGATGAAAACTCAAAACTCACTTAGTTACAAGAAGGTTCAAATGCACAAGCAGCCCTGCAGATTAGCGAGGGTTTTAGTGTTTTACTGCAAAAGAATGAGAAACTACCAATTGCCTCGGATGAAAAGCTCGTGGTACCCATGATTGGTCGGAGTAGAAGTGACATCGGCACAATTGTCGTCGGCATCTAGATCTTGAGCGATTTCGAGATCGAAGAGGAAGTAATCGTACTTGTCGGTGACAATGTTAGGGGGCTCGCCATTGAGAGCTTCGATAATGAGGCCAAATGGCTTGAACTCACCCAACAGAACAAAGAAAAGAAGAAGAAACAAAGGAAGCACACAACAGAACAAAGAAAAGAAGAAGAAATAAAGGAAGCACACAGAAAGGGAGAAGGAAGTGTAGAAGAGAAAGAGAGAGAAGGGAACTGATAATTTCCGAGAAAGACTGATTTCAAAATTTGAATTTCAAATTTCGAAAATTTTCACTTTGGAATGACGCTTGTTTGCTGTAACACCCCGTAGGCCTCCGACGTGTTATCATTAATAATATCAGATTAGCGCATAAAACATAGTTTATAAAACTTAGCAGAAGCACATAATCGCTTTTCTTGATACATTATGTATGGAATAACAAATTCATCAGATAACACACACACAAATCATACATCATGCCCCTGCTGATCCAGTTTCTTATATCAACCATCATAAAGACAGATAATTTAAACATACAGGCAGATAGTCAAGTGTACAACATTTGTACTCAAGGAAAAGTCACATCTCATATACTTAGATAGTTCTGTACATATATACATCAGTTTCCACACCACTCTGTGGGAATACAAAAGAATATCAGCCCTCCTCGAGGGTATACAAAACTATACATCAAAATGAAATCAAAACAGAGCCTTCAAGCTCTCCATGCTGCTCCTAAGTCAAGCAGCCTAGTCTCAACTGGGCCTGTAACACCCCGATATTTTACTTATTGAGTATGGATAAAAGAAATTCTTTAGAGTGATTAGAAAATTATCATTCTCCATATAGTTAGATTTTTAGAATTTAACATACTTTTTGAAATAAAATTCAATCTAAGTTATTCTCATCATTAGAAAATTAGAGAAAATGAGGGGTATCATTTTAGGAATTTTGTTGAGATTAAG
>PYAF01005738.1:77482-91369 GCA_007407185.1 Glycine tomentella
ATTTAGATAACTTTGGATTTTGCCTCTGTGGCTTGTATGTGTGGCTTAGTGACAAAGTCACTTGTGGTTTAGAAGCCAAGCCAGAGCTTTGTTTATGTGGTGTTGAGCCTGTAAAGCTAGTGGAATGATGCCCTGGTTGAGGGTTAGATCGTTCCAGAGTTATGTGGATTATGAAACTGAGGTGAGCTAATGCTCAGACTTCTATGTGTATTGAGTCTATGATGACTCAGATGGCTTGTATTCAGCCTTGAGGGACCATGTATGGTTTGTGGGCAGCCTAGTATGGGCTGAGCTTGTGTTGAACCCTAGGTTAGGGGAATTTGGTTATGTTATGTACTGTGACTTGAATGTCTGTGAATTGGTTTTGATATGGACATGTGCCTTGATTAGGCTTTGATTCTGAGATTGTTGGTGGCGGGAGCCATAGAGCAGGGACAAGATCACAGACTGAGATTTGCCAGGTAAGTTCAGTGTCCCTGGGGATGAATTCTCGTTTTGGTTGCACACCACACTCATGGGGAGTGTTGGTCATGATTCACGATGTATGCATTGGCTGTGACATTGCTTGTATTGATATTGTGTGCAACTGTATTGGATAAATGTATGTTGTGATTGAGATATATCTGTTGGCCAATAGATAAATACCGGCATTGAGGAGCTCTGTTGTGTATTTAGGCGTTGAGGAGCTCCGCCAGGCATTGAGGAGCTCTGCCATATATTTGATATGATACTGACGTTGAGGAGCTGCCAGGCATTGAGGAGCTCTGCCACCTGGTTATATGTTGAGAATATGATATGATGAGGGCCAGAGGGCCAGGCCAGTGGGCCGTGTTTGATATGTTTGCCTGTTTATGTGTTGTGAATCTGTGGGCCAGGGTGGGGATGATTTCCCATAGACCCTGAGCTTACTGAGATATGTATCTCACCCCGTGTGGGGTTTATATGTTTTCAGGTGACCCTTCTGGAAGAGAAGATCAGTCTTAGGGCAAGAGGCCCAGCAGAGACTAGGCTGCTTGACTGAGGAGCAGCAAGGAGAGCTTGAAGGCTCCATTTTGGTTTTGTTTCTGTTGTATAGTTCTGTATGCCCTCGAGGAGGGTTGATATTCTTTTGTATCACCACGGTGTGGTGGGAAACTGGAATGTATATATTTGTACAGAACTATTATGATATGTATATGAGACTTTCCCCTGAGTATAAGTGTTGTATAATTGATAATCTGCCCATGTGTTATTTTATCTGTCTTTATGATGTATGATATGAGAAACTGGATCAGCAGGCCCGTGATAGATGTTTATTGTTTGTGTATTATCGATTATAATTGTGATTCCATACATAAAGAATCAAGAAAAGCGATTCTGTGCTTCCGCTGAATTATATAAATTATGTTTTTTAAACGCTAAATTGATACGATTAATGATAACACGTCGGAGGCCTACGGGGTGTTACACTTATCACTTCAACAATTGCAACAATGATTCACATCAAGTATGAAACCTCTCAATCCAACCAACTTTTTAACATTTCTCACAATTTATACAATTTAGAAAGTCTATGAAAAACATGAAAAAGTGCCTAAATTCAATAAAAATAGCAACAAAACAGCAGCAAATAGAAACAGACAACAAAAACATACAGACTCAAAAACTAAAACAGATAAATAGAATACAAACAGACAGATAAACAGAAAATAGAAACCAATAGACAATGAAAAATAGACAGCAACAAAATATAAACAGACAGAAAATAGAAAACAAAAAATAACCAGAGAAACAGATTTTTAGGATCCTTCACCTCCCACTTGAAATGCACATTGTCCTCAATGTAAGCATGCAAAGAAATGCAAACAAAGAGACAACAAATAGAAGAAGGGAAAAGGAAACTCCCAAAATGTCATTCACACAAAATTGACAAGACCAAAGATATGTCCTCCACCAGCTCCTCCTCCACTTGAGGACTCTCATGAAATTCTTTGAGTTGGTGACCATTGACCTTGAAACTTTGCCGGTAGCTTCATTTTTAATCTTGACTGCACCATGGGGAAAAACATTAGTAATAACAAAAGGTCCATCCCATCTAGATCGAAGTTTACCGGAAATAAGCTTAAGGCGAGAGTTAAACAATAACACTTTTTGTCCACTATGGAACTCCTTTCTAAGAATCCTAGAGTCATGGAATTTCTTCACTTTCTCCTTGTAAATCTTGGAGTTCTCATAGGCTTCTAAACAAATCTCCTCAAGCTCTTGCAACTGAAGCTTCCTTTGCATACCCGCTTCATCAAATGTCATGTTACAACTCTTCACTGCCCAATAAGCACGGTGCTCAATCTCCACTAGAAGGTGACATGCCTTACCAAAAACCACCCTATAGGGAGACATCCCCAAAGGTGTGCGGTAAGCGGTCCTATGAGCCCATAAAGCATCCTCAAGAAACTTGCTTCAATCTTTCCTGTTTGGTTGCACCACTTTCTGTAACACTTGCTTAATCTCTCTGTTAAAAACCTCTGCTTGCCGATTAGTTTGGTGATGATAAGCTGTAGCAACTCTATGCACAACCCCATACTTCTGAAGCAAGGATGCCAATGACCAGTTACAGAAATGGCTCCCCCAGTCACTAATAATGGCTCTAGGCACACCAAATCTGCAAAAAAAGTTGGATCTCACAAAATCCACAACAACTTTAGAATCATTAGTTCTGGTGGCCTTAGCCTCAACCCATTTAGAAACATAATCAACAACAAGCAAAATATATGAAAAACCATGAGAAATAGGAAATAGACCCATAAAATCAATACCCCAGACATCAAAAATCTCATAAAAAATAATGGGATGTTGAGGCATCTCATGTCTATGTGTAATTGTGCCTCCTGCTCTCTGACACTGCTCACAGGTGGTGGTAAAGTGATGAGCATCTCTAAACAAGGCGGGCCAAAAGAACCCACAGTCTAATACTTTCTAGCGGTCCTTTGAGGACCAAAATGACCTCCGGTAGGTGTGCTATGACAAAACTGAAGAATAGATTGAATTTCATGATCAGGCACACACCTTCGGATCACTTGGTCACTACCAAACCTCCACAAATAAGGATCATCCCAAACATAATATTTAGCATCACTCTTAAGTTTATCTATTTGGGACCTAGATGCATGAGGTGGAACAACAAATGCAACAAGGAAATTAACAACGTCAGCAAACCAAGGTGTGACATGCGATGAATGCAAATGCATCAAATGCTCATTAGGAAAATTATCACGAATGGGAAAGGACTCAAGAGGTCCCTCAATCCTGCTCAAGTGATCAGCAACAAGTTTTCTGCACCACTTCTGTCCTTAATCTCAATGTCAAATTCCTGAAGAAGAAGCATCCATCGGATCAATCTAGGTTTAGCATCAGGCTTCTTCAATAGGTATTTCAAAGCTGCATGGTCAGTAAAGACAGTGATATGGGAGCAAAGCAAATAAGATCTAAATTTATCTAAAGCAAAAACAATAACTAAAAGCTCCTTCTCAGTGGTGGTGTAGTTAACTTGGGCTGCATCGAAAATGCGTGAAGCATAAGCAATAACATGGGATAGTTTACCAACTCTTTGTGACAACACAGCCCCAAGTGCATAATTAGAGGCATCACACATCAGCTCAAAGGGAAGCTCCCAATCTGGTGGCTGCATGATGGGAGAGGTAGTCAGCTTCTTCCTCAATCCCTCAAATGCCTCTTTGCAAGGCTGGTCAAATGTAAAGTCTACGTCCTTTTGGAGAAGCTTGGACAATGGCAATGCAATCTTACTGAAATCCTGAATGAATCTCCTATAAAAACCTGCATGTCCAAGAAACGAACGTACTTCCCTCACAGAAGCGGGGTAAGGCAAAGAGGTAATCACATTAATTTTTGCCTTATCGACCTCAATACCTCTACTAGAGACCAAATGTCCTAAGATTGTACCCTCATGCACCATGAAATGACATTTCTCAAAGTTAAGAACAAGGTTAGTACTAATACATCGGTCAAGCACTCTAGAGAGACTATCCAAACATAAACAGTGAAATCATCCATAAACACCTCCATGCAACTCTCTAATAAATCAGAAAAGATGCTTACCATGCACCTTTGGAAGGTGCTAGGTGCGTTTCATAGGCCAAAAGGCATCCGGGTGTAAGCAAATGTGCCAAATGGACAAGTGAATGTGGTCATGTGTTGATCCTCTGATGCAATATGGATTTGTATGTAACCGGAAAAACCATCAAGAAAGCAATAATGTGATTTACCTGCCAACCTCTCTAAAACTTGATCAATGAAAGGAAGAGGGAAATGGTCCTTCCGAGTGGCCTGGTTGAGTCTTCTGTAATCAATGCAAACTCGCCAACTATTGGCCACTCTAGTCGGAATCAGCTCATTATCTTGATTCTTCACAACTGTGAGACCCGACTTCTTAGAAACCACTTGGACAGGTGAAACCCAAGTGCTATCTGAGATGGGATAGATGATCCTACAGCTAGTAGCTTTGTCACTTCCTTCTTCACCACATCAAGAATAGTGGGATTCATCCTCCTCTGTGATTTCCTCATTGGTCTAGAGTCATCCTCCAAAAGTATCCGATGCATGCAAATGGAAGGATTAATTCCAGGAAGATCAGCAAGTGTCCATCCAATGGCCTTTTTGTGGCCTCTCAAAACATGCATCAGCTTCTCCTCATGCTCCAGTGACAAACTACAAGATATGATGACTGGAAGCTTCTGAGCATCATCTAAAGATGCATACTTGAGGTGCTCAAGTAGTGATTTCAGCTCCAAGGAAGGTGGCTGAATAGTGGAAGGTAAGGAAAGACTAGGGGCTGAGGGAAGTGGGATAGTAGGCTCAGAACTAGTATTTGTACCTGCTACACAATTAGAGTGAAGTGCGGAGGAAATCTCCGTACAAATACTACACACAACAACAAAATCATCACATGTACAATTACAAGAACCAAGATCAAAATCAGAAAGTAAGTCAGAAATATCTACACTATCTATTGCAGCATCAATGATATCAAGAAGAAAAACAGCATGCTCCTCTACAGGATGTCTCATAGCCTCAAAAATGTTAAACTGAACAATGTCATCACCAAAATCCATAGAAAGAGTTCCTGCATGCACATCAATTTTAGTCCTAGCTGTCATCAAGAATGGTCTCCCTAGGATCAATGTGGAACCATGGCTGGAAGACTCATTCTCCATATCCAAAATGTAAAAATCTGTTGGCAAGATCAAATTATTAACTCGCACCAGCACGTCTTCAATAAGTCCAAGTGGAAGCGCAACACTCCTGTTGGCCAAGTGAATGACAACACCAGTGGATTTCATCTCACCAAGGTGTAGTGATCTGTAAACTGATGTGGGCATGACATTAATGCAGGCTCCAAGATCACACATGGCATCTGCAAAAGTAATATCTCCAATGGTGCATGGGACAGTGAAAGTGCCAGGATCCTTGCACTTCTGTGGCAAGGTGGGTAGTGGAATGGCATCAACAGTTTTGCCTTGTATCAGTGCGAAAACATTTCTGCCCATCTTCACTTGCTCATTTCCCTTCAGCTTCTTCTTGTGGGTGCACAAATCCTTCAAGAACTTTGCATATTTTGGAATCTGTTTGATGGCATCCAAGAGGGGAATGTTGACTTCCACCCTCCTGAAAGTCTCAAGCAGATCAAAATCAAGCTCCACTACTTTCTTTGCAGAAATGGATCTAGAAGGGAAAGGTAAGGGAATATGTTTTGTTGCAGAATCTGTTTTGGCACCATCATCAATTTTTTTACCAGCACCAGCATCAATTTTAGCACCAGCATCTGGAAGCTTCGTGCCACTCCTCAAGGTAATAGCACTCACATTCTTCGGATTAATAACTGGTTGTGCTGGAAGGTTACCAAAACCTTGCTGCTGCATCTGGTTAACATTTGTAGCTAACTGTCCAATCTGAGTCTGCAGGTCTTGGATGGTGGCACTAACATTTTATTGAAACTGGATGTTGCTGATGGCCATTTGCTTCATCAAATCCTCCAAGGAAGGTCCAGAACTGGCCTAAACAGGTTGTGCAGGTGTAGGTGCAGGTTGCTAGAACTGTGGCTGTTGTCTGAAAGGAGGAGGTTGGTATTTCGTGGTGGTAGGCTGGAAATGCTGCTATGGAGGTCTAAAGGACTGTTGTTGTTGTGGACCAGGACCATACCTCAAATTTGGATGATCTCTCCAACCAGGATTATAAGTGTTGGAGTAAGGATTATACTGGTGTTGAGGTCTGAATGACTGGCTAGCTTGCATGGCAGAAACTTCAGCAGGTTGTTCTGTCTCTTGAAGAGTGGGGCATGCATCTGTGGGATGATCAGGCACACAACAGATACCTCAGAGCCTTGGTTGATTGGCTGCCATCACATTCTGTTGTTGACCAATAGCAAGCTGCCTCACAAGGTATGTCAACTCTGTCAATTTGTTCTCCAACCTGTAGTTATCAGCAACCACAGAAACAGAAACTTCATTTGCAACCTTGGATGTTGCAACTCTAGTGCCAAATTGTTGATAGTTGGTTGCCATGTTAGAAATCAACTGCCTTGCCGCAAGAGGGGTCTTATCCATCAGAGCGCCTCCACTAGCTGCATCTATCATACTCCTGTCCATCAACATCAAGCCTTCATAAAAATACTAAATAAGTAATTGCTCACTGATTTGATGGTGAGGACAGGTAGCACACACAGCTTGTTGAATCTCTCCCAATACTTATACAAAGTCTCTCTAGGAAACTGCCTTATGCCACAAATTTCCTTCCAGATGGATGTTGTTCTGGAGGCAGGGAAGAATTTCTCCAAGAATCTTCTTTTCATGTCTGTTCAAGTGTTGATAGGATCTGGTTGAAGGTACAACTAGTCCTTAGCAACACCATCCAAAGAGAAAGGAAATGCCTTCATCTTGACATAATCCTCATGAACGTCATGTGGTCGCATGGTGGAACACACCACATGAAACTCCTTAAGGTGTTTATGTGGATCTTCACCAGCAAGTCCATGAAACTTTGGAAGCAAATGGATCAGTCCATATTTTAGCTCATAACTAACCTTAGTCTCAGGATATTGAATACACCAAGGTTGGTAAACAACATTAGGTGTAGCTAACTCCTTAAGAGTTAGGTTGTTATCAGCCATTATATCAAGATGGTTAGAAGTAGAAGGATCAGAAGTAGATTCAGAATCAAAGTTAGAAGACACTATGCTACTGTCTAAAACTACACTATCAAAGTCATCTAAACTAATATTATGTCTGTTTAATCTGTGAAATGTCCTATCTATCTCAGGATCATATGAATGTAATTCACTTGATGTAGACCTAGTCATACACAGTTCAGCTCATAAGGAACAATAAACACAGACAACACAAAAAGGTCAAACAGTTATTCTACCAGGACACTACTTACTATATATGCTGAAATGAAATAGAAATTGGAAAACTGTCCTAAAAATTTTTGAAAAAATTTAAAAAAATAATAGCGAATGTCTAAAAATCATGATTGATTTTTGTGATTTTTTTTGGTGATTTTTAAAAATCATGAAATTAGAAAAATTGCCTCAAAAGTGACCTAAACGATGGAATTTCACGATTTGGACCCCTGGTCAATGTGTTACTCCATATGAGGATCAACTTGATTTATGAATTTTCTGCACATTCTGGTAAAATTTCAGTCCATTCTGAGATAGTTTGTTGTGAAATTACCAGAATACCCCTGCGACAATTGTAAAAAATTGTCCAAAACTCCTACTTAGAGGTTGAATTTGCCAATTTGAACCCATACACAACCCTAAAAGGGTTGTTTTTGTTTAAAATGGGGGGTAAACCTTGGGAAACAAATCGCAACTCAAAACTGCACAAGTCTGAAAATTTTTGGGGCAGCAAAATGACACTACAAAAACAACTACACTACCTAATTTTCTTCCTACTACTACTCTATTTTTCCCTATTTTTTTCTCTGTTTTCTCTATTTTTTGACAGCACACATGAAACTACATCATTCATACATCATAATGCACAGCAGCAACAATGCAAATATGTGACAAAGTGCAATTGTGCAACAGAATGTCAATATGCAGTGAATGTATGCAAATATATTTTCTTTTTCTTTTTCTTTTTATCTAATTATGAGTGAATTAAAGCTAGCACACAATGAACCGTGTCCCCGGCAACGACGTTAGTTTTGATAAACGTTTGTCGTAACGCTCCAAAACAATTTAACTATGTTAATTATGTAGAACAAGATTAACCTAGGTTGGCTCAGAGACACTATCAATATGGTTCTAACTTCAACTCACTAATAACAGAAAGGGGGGATTTTTATCGAATAGTTTATATGCATAAGTAAAACTTGCAAAAACGTAAACTAAGATTAAGGAACAACACAGAAACTAACAGAATTGAAAAGAGGTAATGTAAAACAGATTAAAAGCATCAATCTAATTCACCTCACCAAGCTATTCGAATCATCATTGTTCTCAGAAATTTATCCTATTATGAAAGTTCATTCAATCTCATTAAAAGCAATTCAATCGACTTAACCCCTAAATTGATTGAAACCACAACCCTAACTAAAATATCATCCAATTAATCTGTGATTAATATTCGAAATCAGGAAATAAATCCATAACCAAATCCACTTTTAATCCTAAATGGATTCATAATCATGAAAACAGAATAGCAATTGAAGAAGAAAGTGAACATTCAAACAGAATTCGAAATACCAAACCAGAACTCAAATTCTCCTTTTGCTTGGGTTGGATCCTTGGATTCATTGAGTAATTAGTCTTCCATAATCATCATTAGTGAAAGCCCCATGGAATAATTGCACAAAAATGGAAGAACAACAAAACGAAATTGAAGAACAAGGAAGAACAGTTGAGAGAAAATAAGAGCAATGGTTTTGATTCTAAAAACTTAAAAAGAGAAATGTAAAAATTGTTTTACTAATGTAATGTAATGTATTGAGTGTGTCCAATGTCACTAATGTAAAGTGACTAAATCTGAAGGAGAGAATGGGTCATGAACAAACCCATCAATTCTAATTATTTACTATTTACAACCATAAAAATCAAATTCGCAACCCAAAATATAAGTGCAATGATTCTGACTTCAAAGCCCAAAATGACCATCCAAATGGCAGAATTAGCATCAGCTTATTTTTGACAAACTTGTAGATCTTTTTGTTATCTTTCCAAGGACTACTAGAACGCTCCATTTGGAGTTCTGTAGATCTCTGTAGGTCCTATACAAGGCAGATAGGTCAAGTGAGCATAAAATCCGAAAATATGCTACAATTAGAAATTAAGCCCACTTACTTGCCTAAGACAAAAACTGAATTAGAATGGAAAAATAAAAGTCCAAGAGAAGTCAATTAAGCTAAGAAGGATAGAAAAATATGTAACTAAAAGCACTCCATCAGTGGGTCTGTAACACCTCATTTTACTATCTTGTATTTTATTGATTTTGAATGGAATTTCTTTTCCACTTGTTTTAGAATTATCTTAGTTATAAATTTCATGGAAAATTCCATTTCTTCTTGCTTAGAATAATTCATATGAAAGGTACTAATCATCAATATTGTAACCGTGTTCGTTCGAAGTCTATAATAATTAAATTCAATCCATAATAAAGTCCATAATACAGTCCAAACTAATAAAATACAGATTGTTTCTTAGTTCTATTGTATAATACATATCACCAAAACAAATATCATAATTATTACAAAATATCTGCATCAAAATAGCTTTCCAACATCTTCCACAAAAATCCATCTGCTTGCTATGCTTTTACTGTTCCTTTGCTCGCCCAAATAAATTGAGGTCATCGTAGGTGCCAACCACAGACACAAAATATAGGGTAAGTTTATGATAAACATAGTTCAAGTCACACAATATATACAGCATACAGATAATCATACAACATCCCCATCATGTGATGCATGCTCATCTTTTTTATATGATGCATGATTCTCTCAAATTCTCATCAATTAGTACCATAGTCAAGATAGCCCCATCCCAATGGCACGGAATTGGATCGATCAGTCAGGGTAGGTCAGTGTTGCAAAAGGACTTACACCTACACTACATGTGATCTTCATGGGTAGGTGATCTCCCCACTGTTACTACCCCCCAGTTCAGACACCTTTTGTCTGAACGCTTGTCTCAACCCTTAGCTATCTGACACCTCCTCTTGAGGTAACACGGCTTAACCCCCGCAGGGCAACACGACTTAACCCCCGCAGGGCATATGCATATGAGACGTGTATGTTTGATTCTCTTTTTATCTCATATTTACTTTTCAATATTACTCTTTGATTTATATCTCATATGCTTAAACTTTCAACCTGACTCTTTATAAAGTTTAATATAATAGGCATGATTTCAACATAATTCTAGTATAACCTTCAATATAATAAGCATGTTCAAAGATTTATAGAACACTTCAACAATACATAAAACTTTATTACTTAAAACTTTAGTAAAGCATTTCATCATGTAATCACAATTCAAATCCAATACTTTCTTACAAACAAGTCTTCATACACCAAAACTCAAGCACTTATTCAAACAAACAACTCTTAAACTATCTTTATCATAAAGCTTTATATGGAATCCCTAAATATTCATAACACACTCAACAACACAAGTATTCCAAATATTTATTAAACAAAACAACACTTAAAACCATCTTTGTCTCTTTGAAACATTTCATCAAACACATGGTAGGCAAGCTTTGTTTCATAGAAATAAAAGAAATACTTTAAATAAAGCAATACTTAAACTATATTTAGCACAAACCTCCCTATACATACCTTGTTCTTTCTTCTTAAAAGCTTGACTAACCTCCTTCTAAATGCTCCTAATCTTATGTGAGGCTTCAAGATGGTGAGGTTTATTTTCTACTTTGATTCTTTGAAAGTGAAAGGGTGAAAGAGATGTAGGATTTGGAAGATAAAATGATAAAAGGGATGTGAAGTGTTTTGCACGTATGAACTTGGCTTGAATAAAGCTTAAGTTTTTAGGCCCTTTTCCCCTTTATATAGGGTTGAACAATTGATTTTCTAAAATGCCTTTCTATAAAAATCTCTTAGGTCATTATAACTTGCTTTCCAAGTGGTCCAATCACCAAGTCCCTTGCTTTCTCACCATACAAGTGTCCCTCTTCTTGAAATTTCTCAACAATTCTCCTTGCTTTCCTTGCTTTATACGTATAGTAGCTTAGTTTTTAGAAAAATCTTCACTAATTTCTTTTCCTTTACGTGGAGTAGCTAGGTTTTAGAGAATTTTCGTGCTTTTCTTCATTCCCAAAACCCGTTTTAGTAAAATATTGATTCTGGTTTCGTTAGCCATTGGATCTCTTTAAAATTTTAAAGGTACACTACTATCCCATATATCTAACTTTTGACCATTGGGATTTTTGAAATAATACCTATAACTGCCCACGTGTTCTGCCTAAGGAGACAAGATAAAAATCTACTTAAACTAAATCTACACCATACAAGTGGACCAATGGCAAGAGTGCTTGCTTTTTACCCATCCAAGTGTCCATTTTCTTGATTGTTCTCAACATTTCTTCATTCCTCTTGATACTACACGTGCAAAGGCTTGCCTTGGAGAGCAATTTTCCCATTTTTCTTTTCTTCACATGGATTAGCTTCTTCTTAGGTGATTTTTGTGCCTTTTGCTTCTTTATGACATACAATTGTTTCTAGTATCTAATAAAAATATAGATTTGAGTTTTCCTTCTTAGAATAATATAATTCTAAAGTTATTTAGAAGCTAACCTTAATCTTAGTAACATATTTAGGATGTTATTTAAGTTTTACTTATCAAATGGCTTTATCCTAATTCTAATTGGTCCATTTTGCCTTTAATTATTAACATTACTAAACTAGCTTATTTGAGAAATTTATTCCTCCTATAATTAAGAGTAAATTCTATAGATTGTGTCTATCTTTTTCTTATGTCTTTCTGATACTTGAGTTTGTCTGGACTGAGCTCCTTTCAAAATATCTTACCAAAATTCATAGAAATTCTAGTTTATGGTTTCTTGTTGCCAACTATGTTGATAATTTGTTATCTAAGAGTATTCTGTATTTTTATCAGGTTCTTACAGGATCCCTAAGGATATCTGATCATTTCTGGCTTGAAGGGCATTTTTGTAATTTCTAATTTATAATAAGGGCAATATGGTCATTTTCCCCAAACATTTCCGTAATGTCTCTAATTGATATTTTACCCACATAATCAAATCTTCCCTAGCTTAAGACTTTCATAAATATCTATTGAACTATAGTTATGGAAATTTTGGGGTGTTACAGGGTCCAAGGGAATCCTCTGTATGTACTTGACTGCCTCAAAACATATCTGGTAGATACGTCTACACGCATGTCCCATCTTTGATGTAGCCAGAGTACAATGTCTGGTCCTCGAAAGGTCTAAGGTCTTTATGTGATGCATATGGGGACCAGACAACATCAGTCATCTGCAACTGATCCAACAACTCTGTGGTCCCAACAGCCTTGTCAATACCCCTCAATGACAACCACCTAGTCTTAGGTGGCTTATTGCGCTCGTAATCTAGCACCTTCTCACTAAAAGGAATGGTTAGCAGATGCTCAAACACCCATGTGTTGATTCAAGAGTAGCTATGTACAAATAAGCAAGGAATCAAGGCTCAAGTGTTTTGTGCTTTCAACATGCTCAAGGATAAAAGCGCCAAGAAAGCTTGAAGATCAATTTGATTAATGTGAAAGGGAAGTTGTGATCTGATAATCCAAATGAGCATATCATGTATGAATCATTCATCTAGGATTGTTAGATTAAAGGACTAAATAAAAGCAATTAACTAGAAAGGCATTTAACAAGCAAAGTTTTTGGAAAAATGAATCTTTACTGCATTAATCGATTACAAGGATAATGACATCGATTATTTTGTTCTTCGTGCTTTTTAGAAAACAAATCAAGAACATAGTAATCGATTACATATCGAATTAATCGATTACATAGGCCAAAATAGGAAAATCATGCTGACTGTCTTAATCGATTACAGATGGTCGTAATCGATTACATCCGTGCCTATGGTAAACATGTTCTACTGAGGTAATCGATTACATATCATTTTAATCGATTATGAAGTTCATTTAAAAATATGTGACTGACTGTCTTAATCGATTACCATAGTCAGTAATCGATTAATCAATGCATTTAGAAAAAACATAACAGTCTGGTTTAATCGATTACTTCATGGAATAATCGATTATATTGTTCATAGCCCAAACTCAAAACACATCAAGAGCACTTTAATCCATTACACTCTTGAATTAATCGATTACAAATGCCAAATAATCGATTACAGGAGCGTGTTTAATCGATTATTTTCAGTTAGAAAGCTGCTATAAATAGTACCCACTGCTTTATGTTTTTGTAACTTGAGAATTTCGATATCTGAGCATTTACAAACATTCACAAGCTATCATTAGTGACTTTCTGAGTTTCAAAAGGCATCTTGGCTTCACAAATTCTTATGGGTTTTTGATTCAAAGAAGTGAAGCATCATTGTTCATCAAAGCATAAGGAAAGGAATGCATTGAGTTTGTAATTTGTCATTCAACCTGTTGAATCATTCATTTTGCATGAGTTCTTGGATTATCAGGTGATATCTTTTCTTATTCTTTGAAGGTGTAAAACTATTGTTTGAATTTTTGTAAAGATTGGCTTATTGCAAATGAGTTTCTTGCTTGATGATTAGAGATAGTGTTTCTCTAAGGGAAGCTGAGTAGTGTTCTCAGTTTGGGTTTGGTCTCTAAGGGTCTAATAGGGTTTTAGACTTCTGAACTTTATCTAGGGTTGATAAAGAGAGGCTT
>PYAF01005739.1:1818-58407 GCA_007407185.1 Glycine tomentella
GGATAGGGTAGCCCCTTCTTGTGGCTCATCATAACCTTTCTCTACCATCTCCCACACATCTTGTGATCCAAGGAGGGCCTTCATCTTGATGCTCCAATTATCATAGTTGCTCTTGGTGAGCATAGGGACTTGGAAAGGAACCATGTTGCTACTTGCCATCTCTCTAAGAAGAAAGGATCTTAAGGCTCTTGATACCACTATGTTGGAAGGAGGATATTTTAGAAGGGAAAGGTTTAGAGAAATTTGGAGGAAGAGAACTCTTTAATACTACTCAATTCTTACTCACTTTTGGCTTGATACAAATGGTAGAAACCTCACCTATTTATACTAGTAGCACCTCCTTAACCAATGGCTATGATTGTGCCAACACAACTTTAATCTAATGGATAGAAATCATCCTCTAGAATTCTCTAGCCTAGATATTTCTAAGGTAAGTTTCTAGATGCTAGATACTTTTCATGGTAGTTTCTAGGTACAAGATATTTTTAGGGAAATATCTAGAGTAGATAGCTTCTAGAATGTTGGGCTTTCTTCCTAGACTTTCTAGATTTTGGGCCACTTAATAATTCCTAAAGAAATTGGGCCAAATTCAATTAAATCCAAAATTAAGTTTATTTATTCAACACTCACTGCTCTCACATATCCTACACAACATGATCGAGTTATTGGCTTCATTCTTTATTTAGATTTGCCTCTAAAAGTTCAGGATGATGTAAATATGAGTGATGAATAGATGTAAGAAGCACAGTAACGCAAAGCGCACTGCACGGCGCAATAATTAGCAAAGGGGTCAACTACGTTCACAATGTCGACATTCTAAACTCATAAAATCAGTAAAGTTTATCAATGAAACCTTTAGAGATAATTTATCTGGTGTTGGATCTTAATTTTTTGGATGTTTATAACAATTGATTCACTTTTCCTTGCCTGATGTTTAAATTGTGTTCTCTTTCATGGGATTATTGTTCTGTTGACTGTTGGTAGTGCTTTTATTTTTTTGGGGGGAGACAGAAATCTCAGTCAGACAAATGAAAACAAAAGTGAGAAGAAAAAAAACTTATGTGCATGCTTTTAGCACCTTTTTTGTTTTAAAATGATTTAGTTGCCATTCTTGCTCAATTCTTCATTTGATGATGAACCCAAATGAATGATTGACACTGCGAGATATTATATTATAATGTCAATAACAGTTAGTATGCTCTATAAAATTATGCAACAATTCAATTCTTCAATATCGAAACCATGTTTTTACTTTACTTAAAAGTTTTTGGAATTCAACATGCTTACAAATTTACAATATTCAAATGTTATTCAGACATTCAGTGAAAAATGTTGCACAATGTTGTCATATCTTTTTCCTTTTCAATGCTCAATAAGCCAAGTGTAGCTTTCTTAGGTGACCTTATGTCTTGAATGTAGTGCCGCACTGCTTCATGCACTTGGCCATTATTTGATTAAGAGATAAACTGCAAATGGGGCTCTTACATCAAGTTGCACCAAAAGTGGCCATCAAGCAATGGTATAATAGTCTCTAAAACCTAAACAGAACACAGTCTTGGTGTACTTATAAATTTAGCATTGAAAGGGTGTTGTGAAACTGAAATTCAAGGGTAAGGAGCTAGAGAAAAGAAAAGGTCCTTGTGAAGAATCTGTTCTTATATCCTACATTTGTAATGGAGAACCAACAGGAATTGGTGATAGTAGGAAAGGTATGTGAAATCTATGAAAAAATCTCCAAACTCGAAGACCTCAACCCTTCAAACCATGTCAACAACCTCTTCACCCAACTTGTCACAATTTGCACCACCCCAAGTCAAATAGATGTTACCAAGCTAAGCCAATAAGTCAGAGAAACCATAGCAAAGCGAATTAGGCTTTGTGGCAAGGCTGAGGAGCTTTTTGAGAACCACTACTCAACCCTAATAGGGTCACATGAAAACCCTTTAAGCCACATGAAACTCTTCCCCTACTACTCCAATTACCTCAAACTGAGCCACTTGGAGTTCACCATGTTAACCACACTCATCACAGAAGGCCCTTCCCAACTAGCCTTTGTGGGGTCAGGTCCTCTTCCCCTCACCTCAATCATGCTGGCCACACATTACCTCAAACATACATGCTTCCACAACTACGACATGGATCCATTGGCGAATGCCAAGGCTCATGAATTGGTTTCCTCGGACCCCGACTTGTCAAAGAGAATGTTCTTCCACACCTGTGACATTCTAAGTGTGTCAAATGGCCTCAAGGACTATAACGTGGTGTTCTTGGCAGCACTTGTGGGAATGGACCTGTTCTGTTCCTTAAAAATGGAGATCCAGCTATATGCCAGAAATTACTATAGGATCAAACTCTCTCTCTCTGAAGGTGCTTATGAAGATTAAAACAACTCCAGAAAGAAGATCACAGCACAAACGAATCACAAATTGGACGTGGGATGTGTGCACTGTGAGAATGGAAAAGAGAGAGTAATAGTATGTATGTACCTTGCACCTTTGGTGTGAATGACTATTTATGCTTACTGACCTGTGAAAAAATAAGGAAACTATTCCTATTCTTGATCACGATCTTTTGAAAGATGAGCAGATATTCTAGATATTTGATGTAAAAATAACCTTCTGTATCTTCTTTGATTCTGTAAATATTTAGGATTTCAATCTTCTTTAATCTTTCCCTAAATAACTTGTTTTTAGCTGCCTTGGGCCTTTTGGCATTTGGCCCAATATAAAATATCCGTAATAGTTACCCCTCATCTCGGTTATTGAGTAATCTGAATGACCGAGATGAATATATTGCTCCCATAGCCGAGATAATTATTTCAGAAAAGTCGGCCTAAGTGGTATCCTTCCGATGCGTTATATATGGCCTTCTGTTCCTCTATGAGCCAACCTCATTTTCCGACTTCGGCCGAGATAGTGACATATAAGCCGACCTCTTTTTTCGATTTCAACCGAGATTGTGACATATAAGCCGACCTCTTTTTCTGATTTCAGCCGAGATACTGAAACGCCTATTTTCTGCTAGACCGACCTTCTTTTTTAGCTTCAAATTCCAATGAAAGGCCGAACTCTTATTGTCGCTTGGACATGTGAAAAGACGCGCATCCCTCGCATTTAATGCTCTGTCATTTCTTTGCACGTTCCAATCATGACTATTTCTTGTTATTTGTCCCTTTTACCCCTGTCTCTTGGTTATTAGCCATAATTGCCCCAACAATCAAGCACGTCTATCAGTTATTATTTTTTAATTCAGATTTCGACGGTTACCCTTCTTTAATTTCGTGGGTTGCGGTTATTTTCCACTTTATAGCCCATACCTTGTCATTTCCTTCCACCATCTCAAAACTTCTAACTCATTTCTGTTGCGTGCTTTTGCTCTGTTATTCTGCTTCCTGCGTTGCATTTCTGGTGCTTCATCCTTTTCTTCTTCAAAACACTATTCAACCCAGGTATTTTTTTCTTTCCTTTCACTTCGTGTTTCTGCATTACTTTTTTTCTTCTTCCATCCTTTTTGTTTCATTCTTGGCGATACCTATTCCTTTTGGACTTCCTCCTCTGGGTTTCTCCCCTTTTCTTATTTTTTTCATCTGTTCATCTTCATCCCTTGTTCCTCTTTTTGAAAATCTCTCAATTTCGTAATGGTGAAACTTACTCCTGAAGAAGAGGCTCGTATTACTGAAAGAGTCTCTCCTGGTGTAGCCTTTTGGTTTTTTGGTAAACCCCTTAGTGAGGAGGATAAGACCAAACGCTTCCTTCGAAACCCTAGTGGTGGTTCCAAATCCTCAAAAAATCCTCCAGTCGACAAACTACCTCCTTCTAAAGCCATAACAAATTCTTCTAAGATTGGAATAGGTTCTAGTATTGGGTCTACCAAGGAGTCTAGAGGTCATATCCCTCCCTCAAAAAGTGTTACGGTTTCTTCAAAGACTTTGCAGAGTTCTAGTACAAAATCCACTAGGGTTCATACTGTGACTCCTTCCGCTCTTCCCCCGAGACCTTGCCCTTCAGAATCTCCTTCTGAAATCCGGTTTGAACTGTGCACAAGGTGCATGGACAAGTTTTTGTATCTAGCCAGCTCGAGCTTTGATAAGGACGTCGAGGACGTGCTAGATGCGTGCTGGCATAATCCTGTAGCCGTCATCCCTCCATTACCTCCGCCTAGAGCCGAGATGCCACCTGAAAGTATCTCGGCGCCAGCCGGCATCTTCCGACTTGCCGACAATCCTGCAGGTACCTTTTGCTGATTATTCTCTTTTTTCTCTTATCGTAGGTCATCATGGAAATCCCCTCTGTAGAAATTGTCGAGGAGTCTCGGTCAAGCGGTTCACACGCCGGCAACCCATCTCCCGATCTGATAGCCCAATTTCCTTGGGTGACCTTCGAGGTTCTCAACACCTCGTCATCTATAAGTCCGGAGGGCATAGCCGCCCTCCCTGTAGGGAATCAGGAAGGATTCTCAACTCGCCATCCCAGCCCTCATGTTCCAATCTGCTCGAGTGTCGGGCAGGTGAATCTACTTTTTTCTTCTTCTGTACCGATGTGGTTACCCGTCTGGGTATTCGTTTCCCATTTTCCGAGTTTGAAATGAAACTCTTAAAACACCTTTCCCTAGCTCCTTCACAACTTCTTCCAAACGGTTGGGCCTTCATCAAATCCTTCGAGGATTTGTGTGTTAACTTAAGAATTCCCTGTACAGTCCCTGTCATTATGTATTACTTTTCTGCTCAGACCAGCGGCTCAGGCCGAGAGCCCTCAAACCGAAAGGGGTGGACTTCCTTAAGGAGTCGCCCCAAATGCAAACTTTTTCCCCTTTTTGCTGATTCTTTCAAAAGATTTAAAAATAATTATTTTAAGGTTAGTGCCAAACCCGGTCAGCAGCCTTTCTTTCTGCAAGGGCCGGAGTCTGCCGGGATAAAGTGGAAGTGTCCACTTTACTGGTCCCGTGCCCATCATGAATTCCACCCCTCCTTTTACCATCGTGATGAGACCGGGTTGTCGGATGAAGATGCTTATTTGGTCATCCAAATTGATGCCTTCCGAGAGAGTCAGGGTTTATGTGAAATTCCCTCGGCTCTTCCTGACTGTTAGTCGAATTTATAGAATGTATTTTCTTATTTTCTTCTATTCTCGGCATTTACTATTTTGCTTTGTCTTGCTTTATTTTGCTTTGCAGCTGCCGCGATGGAAGATCAATCCGGCGACTTGCACCCTCGGTCCCGCAAGGCTTCGGGTGCCCCACGGCCTCCTCCTGTCGCCAACACAGTCCCATCCTTCTTTAAGAACACCTCAAAAAGAGGAAGGTGACCAAGTCGGCCACTGAGGCGACCACCACCTCTGCAGTGATGGTCGTTCCCGTCTCCACTGTCCCGGCCACGGTCGCCCTTCCTGCAGAAGTCTCTGCCCCTTCCCGTCCGGCTCCGGTAGCTGATCCCTCAGCAACCGAGTACACTTCCGTCGTGCCTCCCGACGCCTCGAAGCTGGAACTCGGCCATCTATGGGAGCGGGGGGTCGATGCTTTATTCCCCTTCATCCAGGCCCCCAAACGATTCGCCGACTCCTCTCGGTTCTCGGATGAGGATGTCCGTCTGCTTCAGCAGATGCAGCTACACGCCCTCCAGACGGCCTCCTTGGTTGACTGCCTTATTGTCACCAAGGAACGGTGTCACAAATATAAGGAAGAGCTTGCTGTTGCCGGCACCAAGCTTCAAAGGGCCGAGGACGGGTTGACTGCTGCTCGAGGACAGGCCGAGCAAGATCGAGAAGAGTTCAAGCGGGATCTTCGGGCGTCCCGACTCGAGACCGAGCAGGCCCTTGCTAAAGCCGCCCTTCTGGCCCAAAATCTGAATGAGGTGAAAACCTTATTTGAGGGTGCTGAGGCCGAGGCAAGGAATGCTAAGTCCAAGCTCCTGTGGCCGAGGAGGATGTGGCCGACTTACAGGACTCACTGTCTTCGGCGGCCGAGGATTCCTTCAACAACGCCGTTGCCCAGATCCAATGCCTTAGCCCCGGGATCGCTCTGAACACTGAAGGGTTACACTTCCAATCTTTTGTCCGAGATGGTGCTGTTGTCCCTTATTTTGAACAAGAGGATTCCCTTGTTGAGGCCGAGGATCTTCTGGAGGCCGGTGCTGAAGGGAACTCGGCTCCAGTGGGCGGTGCTTAAAGGGCCGGGATGCCGGTTTTAATATGTAATTTTTTATTTTTATTCTGAACAATTTCTTTGTTCCTTTAAACAATTATATCTTTGGAAAATATATACTTATTTCCCATATTCTTGTCAAAAAAATTTTTAAGTATGCGCATTTGAATATTCGTTTGGCTCCAACGGCCAAGAATGATATCGATCGATTTACACGAGGTATCTCGGTTTTTTGCTCATTCCAAGTTATCGTTAGTGTCACAGCCGCTTTGGACCGTGCCGACCTGATCAGGGTTGGAAAACACCTCGAATCCGCACGGAACGATATAAATATTGCTCAATGAGCTTCAGTCAATATATAGATATCGAAGTATATTTCAAAAGAAACTGTCAATTTATGACTTATTTATTCATAAATATCAACTTCATTCGTTTATATGATTCCGATGAAAGAGATTACATGAAGTGGGGGTGTCTAAGCCGTTGGCCGCCACTTTTCTCAATTAACGGAAAACACATAAAAACAATCAACTATAATATGTCTTCAGCTTGTCGGCATTCCATGTACGTTTGATTGCCTTCTTATCCAATGTTTCTAACATATATGCCCCATGGCCGAGATCCTGAGCAACTCTGTATGGCCCTTCCCAGTTAGCCGCCAGCTTTCCATCCTGAGCATTCTTATTGCCGATGTCTGCTCTTCTCAAGACCAGATCGCCTTTTTCGAAGGATCTCGGTCTGATCTTCCTGTTGAATCTCCTGGCAACCAACTGCTTTGCGGCTACGTCTCAGATATATGCTTGAGCTCGGGTTTCATCTATCAACTCCAGCTCGGTGATCAAGGCCGCATTGTTAACTTCCTCTCCTTCCTTGAGTATCTTCATTCTCCTCCAAGAAGGTTGTTCGATCTCAACTGGAATCATTGTTTCGCACCCGTATGTCATTCTAAAAGGTGTTTCTTGAGTGGATGTTTGGACAGTGGTCCTATGTGCCCATAGAACATAGTACAACTGCTCCACCCAACTCCCTCCGACGTCATACATCCTCTTTCTGAGTCCTTCCAAAATAACTTTATTGGCAGCCTCGACCTGGCCATTAGATTGTGGGTGTTCGACGGACGCGAAATGGTGCTTAACATGAAAGTCGGCCATCATCTCTCTGAACTTCTTATCAGTGAATTGAGTCCCGTTATCTGTGACGATTTCGGCCGGGATCCCAAATCGGGAAATAATGTTCCTTTCAAAAAATTTCTGGACCCGGGCCGAGGTAATGGTGGCTAATGGCTCTGCTTCTATCCACTTTGTGAAATAATCAACTACTACAATGAGCCATTTCAACTGACCCTCAGCAGCTTTGAAAGGACCCAGCAGGTCCATCCCCCATTTGTAGAAAGGCCAGGGAGAGGTGATGGTTGTCAGCTCGGACGAGGGAGACCATATTATCTTAGCGTGCTTCTGACAACTTTCGCATTTCTTCACATGATCCTGGGCATCCGCCTTCATAGTCGGCCAGAAGTATCCGGCCCGAATAGCTTTTACTGCCAATGCCTTAGCCCCCATGTGTTGGTCGTTGATGCCCTCATGTATCTCGGCTAAGATATATTATGCTCGGCCAGGTCCAACACAAAGCAACATGGGGGTGTGTTGACCCTTGCGATACAGCTCGCCCTCTAGGGTGGTATATAGAACAGCATCTCGGATTAACTTTTTGGCCTCGGCGTCATCATCTGGGATTATTCCCTGCTCCAGGTATTTAATAATAGGCTGCCTCCTGCTGGACGACTGTTCTATGGTTGCCCGCGCCCTTGGTGCTTGCCAGCTTGGACAATATATCGGTCCTCATGTTTTCTTCTCGGGGAATATGGGAGATGGTGACTTCATCAAACTCGGCAATGATCTCCCTGACCCTAGCCAAGTACTTGATCAATAAGGGTCCCTTGGCCTGATATCTACCTTCAATCTGAGCTGCTACGAGCTGTGAATCTGTAAAAACTTTCACCTTCTGGGCTCCTTGCTCCTTGGCCGAGATCAATCCGGCTATTAAGGCCTCGTACTCGGCCTGATTATTTGATGTCGAGAAATTGAGCAGCAGGGACTGCTCTACCGATGTTCCCTGAGGATTTTCTACTATGATTCCTGCACCGCTCCCCTTTGTGTTGGACGATCCGTCCACAAAGAGGGTCCACACTTCCTCGTTGGCCGAGGTCGATGGGGTGAGTTCGACCAAGAAGTCGGCCAAAGCTTGGGCTTTGATAGCATGTCGGGCCTCGTATTTTAAATCAAACTCGAACAACTGTATTGCCTAGTTCATCATTCTTCCTGCTAAGTCCGGTTTGTGAAGAACTTGCCGGATCGGCTGGTCGGTACGTACTGTAATAGTGTGGCCCTGGAAATATGGACGCGGTCTTTTAGCCGCCACTAAAAGTGCAAAAGCTACCTTCTCCAACTTCTGATACCTCAACTCCGAACACTTCAAAGCTTGGCTTATGAAATATACAGGTAGCTGAGTCTTGCCGGTCTCACTAACCAACACGGCACTCACCACCTTTTCGCCCACAGACAAGTATAAAATAAGTGTTTCACCAGGCTCCGGTTTAGACAACACCGGCAGTGAGGAAAGACACCTCTTGATCTCCTGAAAGGCGGCCTCACATTCCGGGCTCCATCCAACTCGGGCTTCCTTCTTTAGCAACCGAAAAAAGGGGAGGGCCTTCTCTGCTGACTTGGGGAGAAATCTTGTCAACGCTGCCAGCCTACCAGTCAACTGCTGTACCTCCTTTTTAGTGGCCGGGAACTTCATGTTCAGGACTGCTTCACACTTGTCCGGGTTAACTTCAATACCTCTATGAGTTAACATGAAGCCTAGGAATTTCCCCGCCGTTACTCCAAAGGCACATTTGAGCGGGTTTAGCCGGATGTTATTTTCTCTTAATCTGCGAAAAGTCTCCTGCAGATCTCGGACATGATCGCCATCTGAGGCTGTCTTAACAATCATATCATCAATGTACACCTCAATATTCCGGCCTAGCTGCTGGGCGAAAACCTTGTTCATCATGCGCTGGTAAGTGGCTCCGGCGTCTTCAAGCCAAAGGGCATCACATTATAACAATAATTGGCCTCTCCTCCCCTGAAGGTTGTCTTCTCCCGATCTCCTGGATACATTAGAATCTGATTGTACCCAGAATATGCGTCCATGAAAGACAGCAGTTTGTATCCGGCAGAGTTGTCCACAAGCTGGTCTATGCTCGGCAGTGGATAAGAATCTTTGGGACACACTTTATTGACATCTGTGTAGTCAACACATACTCGCCATTTGCTGCTGGGCTTCTTAACCATCACCACATTGGATAGCCAGGTAGTATACTGGATTTCTTGTATGAAACCAACATCCACCAGTTCCTGGATATGCTTCTCCAGTGCTTGCTTCCGATCAAGGCCGAGATTCCTTTTCTTTTGAGCCACTGGCTTTGCATCAGGGTACATGGATAATCTGTGGCAGCAGAATGTAGGATCTATCCCACGAATTTCTGAAGCTTTCCACGCAAAAACATCTCGGTTGTCTTTGAGGCACTTTATCAACTCGGCCCGTGCAACTGGATCGGTTATCATCCCAATCTTAGTGACTTGGATGGCCTCTGGGCCGATCTGAATATCCATAAGCTCGTCAGCTGGCTCAGGTCTCCACTCCTCCACTTTCTCTCGTACATCAAGCTCCACCAGGTTTACAAGCTTTAACTGCTTTCCATTCGTTCTCTTTGATTCTTCTCGGCCCTCTTGACAACTCGGCACTGAAGAGGGGCCGGCTCCACTTTCCTTCACAGTATTGAAATAACATTGGCGAGACTCCCTTTGATCTCCGTAAATAGTGATTACTTTGCCGTTACTTCCTATCAACTTCATTTTTTGGTGCTTGGTGGACATCAAAATATCCCACTTATGGAGGGTGGGCCTTCCGAGAATCACATTGTAGGGGAAAGGAAACTCCCCTACCACGAATTTAACCCTTTCTGACTTGAAACCTTCTTTTGTTCCCAGCGTGAGTCGTAACTCGATGGAGCCTTTGAGTGTGGTATTCTCGCCGTTGAAGCCCGATAACAGTGTTTGACATGGCTTCAGATCTTCCTCGTCCAGTTTCATCCTTTTGAATGCCGACCAGGATATAATGTCGGCACAACTGCCATTATCAACAAATATCTTTTTAACTCGACAGTTGGCTATGGTCCCAGTTATGACCAAGCCGTCGTCATGTCCCGGTATCACATCGGCCAGGTCCTCTTTGGTAAAGTAAAGCAAGGGTGGCTCGGCCTTGTCACTGGTGGTTTTAAACTTGGGCTGCTCCCTCACTGTTAGGACTTCTCTGAGGTACTTACGGTGTTGATTGGTCGTGTCACCTCCTCCTCCCATAGATCCGATAATGACATTGCACTCGAATTCTGGCTCTGGAAATTCCTCTTCATCCGTCTTCTTCTTCTTCTCATCTCGGCCTTTCACCTCTTCATTGGGATTGCCTTTACGCTTTCCCTGCTGCCCCTGGGTTTTGATCACATATCGTCTCAATTTTCCTTCTCGGATGAATTTCTCTATAGCATCCCTCAAGTCCCAGCATTGGTCGGTAATGTGTCCCGAGCCATTATGAAACTCACAAAAATGAGAATGGTCAAGGCCGGTCTTCTTGAACATCGGTCGAGGTCGGTCTACTTTCTTCATCTCAGTCAAAGCTACTTCCCTCCACACTTACGCCCGAGAGGTGTTCAGCGGGGTGTATTTGTCATATTTGGTCTCATGTCTCCCCGGTCTATGGCCAACTTCCAGACTCCTGTTGGGGGGCATATTCCCCATATGTGGACGATGTTTTGGTGGTGATCCCTTTCTCTTGGGAGCAGTGTTGGCAATCTCCATCTATTCCAGCTCTAAGTATTTTTTTGATCGGACTCTGAAATCCAGCAAAGTCCTAACAGGGTCCTTATAGATGGATTTTGCCAGCCGAGATGACCCGTTGAGTCCGGCCGATAGCAAATGGACATGCACCTTTTCCTCTAGGCCTTGCACTTGCAAGGCGGCTTCTTTGAACCGGTCCAAATAGCTCTGCAACGTCTCCCCCGGATGCTGTCGGATTTTGCCCAGAACAAACTCGGACTTGGGCTGTTTCTTGCTCGTTGCAAAATTGAGCAAAAATCTCTGGCCAAAGTCCTCAAAATCACGAATTGATCGGGGCGGCAATGAGTGAAACCATGTCTGAGCCGGCCCGATCAGAGTAGTAACGAATATCCGAGAGATAATCGGCTCTTCAATCCCCCGGACACACATCTGCATGTCGAACTCATCTATGTGCACCTGCGGATCCTGCTCCCGTCATATTTTGACAGGAAAGATCCATCGAAATCCTCCAGAAACTGGGCATTGATGATCTCGTCCACAAACGGACTATTATTGTGTTGTCCGCGCCTGTACTTCCTCCTGTAGACCTCGGCACCTCCTCCCGGCTGGTAAGTCGAGCTTCGTAATGCATCCTGTAGGCTTCTGAACGCAACAGGACATGGGATCTCGGCTCTAGGCGGCTCATGGTGTAGTTCTGGGTTATGCATGTTCTCGGCCGGGTGGGCTAGGCTGGGGTGAATCGTCGGCTCCTGGGGTGGTAACTCCATACGGCCGAGGCGTTGCTCCATTGTTCGTAATCGATCATGCTCGCCCATTGTCCATCTTGCACAACGTTCATCTAATTGTGCCAGCATATGATTCATATCCTCTTGCCGCTGAAGGGCATGTCGTCTCTCGAGCTGTTCAATCCACGACAGAATGGACTGCAATGCATTGCTGGTGAAGCGCTGCAAAGATTCTTGATCTACCTCGGCCGGTGTGGGCAACGGGTTTTCAGCAGGTGCGGGGGGCGGGTCATTCTGCGCTCGTGATGTAGCTATATCCGTCAAAGCGTCCTCCACCCGGACCGATCGTGATCGGCCGGCCTCGGGTGGGCCTTCAATCTGGTGTCTTCTCGTGTTTACCATGGTGGGAATCGAAGTTTAACGTTCCTCACAGACGGCGCCAATGTTCCGTTCCTTAAAAACGGAGATCCAGCTATATGCTAGAAATTACTATAGGATCAAACTCTCTCTCTCTAAAGGTGCTTATGAAGATTAAAACAACTCCAGAAAGGAGATCACAGCACAAACGAACCACAAATTGGACGTGGGGTGTGTGCACTATGAGAATGGAAAAGAGAGAGTAACAGTATGTGTGTACCTTGCACCTTTGGTGTGAATGACTATTTATGCTTACTGACCTGTGGAAAAATAAGGAAACTATTCCTATTCTTGATCACGATCTTTTGAAAGATGAGCAGATATTCTGGATATTTGATGTAAAAATAACCTTCTGTATCTTCTTTGATTCTGTAAATATTTAGGATTTCAATCTTCTTTAATCTTTCCCTAAATAACTTGTTTTTAGCTGCTTTGGGCCTTTTGGCCTTTAGCCCAATATAAAATATCCGTAACAGGACCATAAAGAGAAAGGAAGAGTTATCAACCACTTGGCCAAATTCATGGCTCCTAAGGCTATTTTGATGCTGAGGAGTGCACATGGTGCTAGGGCTTTTCTCTACCCCGTGGTTGATCCTTCTTCTGATCTCAAAGGCTTTGAAGTGTTATCTGTTTTTCACCCCACTGATGAGGTTATTAACTCGGTTATTGTTGCACGCAAGCACTCGGTGGTGAATCAAGGGCTTTATTCATCACCAGTGTTGGCTAGCAAATGTTCTGGAGTTGAAGGGTTTAATCCCTTCAACCATGGCAATGTTATTAAGGAGTTGACCGTTGACGATTAGGCTTGACTCTTGAGTGGACATGCTGCTGACTCTTAATCTGTGGCATCGCTCAGATTAAAGTAGTCTTTTTTTTATCAGTGGAACTCGAACACATTATCAAAATTTATAATATTCCACGTATTTATTTTGTTCAAGAAACTGAATTTCCCTTAATATTAAGATAGTGTTATGAATCAATTATGTGATGTAATAGTGTAGTATAACTATCAAACACAAAATGTGTTCCCACCCCAAGATTATTGTTGTTGGATGGTAAAACGGTTTTGTTAACATCTTAAGTATCATTTTCTTATTACCTTTACATATGTTCTTTTTTCTTTTTTGTCATCTTAAAAAACTATTTATTTGTCTGGTTAAAATTAAAATTGGTATTTTGGTCGGAAACTTTTGAATTAAAAAAGTTTTAAATAATTTAACTTGTACTAAATAGTTTGAGTAAAAAATAATTCTAAGGGAGTATTTATTGGATAAAAGATGCTTTTTATTTTTAATTTTTATTACAAAAATATTAGGGATGAAAATAAGTTAGAGTATCCACTAGGAGCTTAAGGCCTAATCCGTCATTGAAGGCTTGGCCTGACTTTATCTAAGCTAAATAGTTCATGTCCAAGTATTTTAAAAACTTTTTTATATAATTAAGTAAGCAAGATTTTGGACTTTTAGAAGAAGAAAAATTACTATACTTGACAGACTAATTAATATTTTTATAAATAATAATTTTGAATAAAATAATATTATTAATAGAATATTATATCATTATTATAGTAATTAAAGCATCGTATTTTTTTATTTAAACTAGTTTTTTTATCAATTAAACTAGTTTTTATTTTTACAAAATGAAATTTGATTTTGTGGTTTTAATTGTTTCTAGTATGATAAGCTTGTTCGTATGTAAGTCTATTGACTCTTTGAAGCATAGATTCTGTAGTCAACTTAGAATCTCAAAATCAGACTTAAAAAGATGACTTATAATTGCAAGATTTTAAAGCAAATCAAACTGAACTTAAATTATGATAAAACCTAGCTAACTGGAGTTGACCTATTTCTAACCTTAAAAAATGCCATTTTGTTGTATATTGTTTCTTATTTTTAAAAGATTATTATATAAAAAGTGATGAGAAAAACATATTGGTATTTTCTATTTTCTATTATTTATTATGCAATTTTTTTTGAAAATAATAAACAATATTATAAAAATGGGTTAACATTTTTGTAATTAAAAATAAAATCAGTCTTCTCAAACTAAATGGCCCTCAAGATTTTAGGTAAAGAAAAACTAGATTTATTTAATTTTAAAAGTAGTTGGGGTAACTTAAACAATTTTTGAGGAACCAAAATTACTTTTAATTGAAACTAAATGAGTAAAAAAAAGTATTTTTTTTTCTTTGGTCAAAGATTTTGGTTTTTCTCCAACTCATTATATTAAAACAATTTTTCTGTCGTTAATCTAATTCTCCTTATTAAATAAATTGTTCATCATACATGAATAGAGCAAGATCTTATACCATTGCATTAATGCTATGCCATAGAGCTAAATAAAAAAATAGTTAATATTAATATTTTTTTTGTTATATACAAATAAATGCAAAGGAAGATGGAAGGAAGGAAGCTAGGTGGGCTAAGGACCAAAAGTTTTGTTTTTTAAATTTATCAAATAGTGTAAAATTTAAATTAATATCCCAAAAGGGATAAGTGATAGGATAACCTATGACTTCTTAATTAAAAGTCGTAAACTGTTTTACAACTTCTTTTTTTTTCATTAAGTCATAAAAAAATTTATGATATCAATTTTTTTTTAAACATATGACTTTAAATCATAAGAGTTTTTGTTTTTTTTTTTGTTCAATGACTTTAAAGTTGTAATGATTTTTTTTCATTGAAGTCATAAATTATTTTACGATATCATTTTTTTGCACCTAAGGTATTTTTTAAAAAAATTAAAATATTTTTTATTTTAATTTTTTAATGAATTAATGTATTTTTTTAATTTTTATTTAATATTTTATATTATTTTATATATTTTATTTAATATATTTTCTACATTTAATATTTTCTATATTTTTATTAATATTAAGAATTATTATTTATTTTTGTAAATAAAAAACTTAAATTTAAATAAAATTATTAAATTGTACTTTGTTTAACAAAAATATTAAAATATTTTATTACTACTATTAACAAATAATATTCATTTATAATTTATCAAATTAATTAAAATAAAAAATAAATAATTTTACAATTATCATTAAATAAATTAATAATTTAGTATAATAGTATTAATTAATTTTATTTTATAAATTATTTTAAAATTAACAATAGAAAATAATTTAATAATAAAATAAATATTAAAATAAAAATAATATATACATTAATATAAAATAAATAATATAAATAAATAAAAATTTAAAATTTAAAAATAAAAATAATATTAATCATCAATATTCAAGTTAATACAATAAATATTTTTTTAAACTGTTTTTAAAAAAATAAAAATTTAAAATCATAAATTTTTGTATGATTTCAATAAAATAAATTATAAAATAATTTATGACTTTCACGCAGTATTATTAAAATTGGTTCCATTGATCAAACCGAAAACCGCTGGTAGCTTCGGCCAGTGGGGTGTGGAATCGATTGGGTGTGAAATCGGTCATGTAAGTGACCCGATTAGGCTTGGTAAGAACCGGCCGATTTTGAGAAAACCCAGCGACCTGGACGATTTTTAAGACCCGAGCTGGGTTATACATGCCGTCACCGCTATCGCCACTGGATCACCGCCGCTCTGCCGCACAACATGAAGAGAGAAAACTACCGCAGCCACACAGCAAGAAAAGGGAAAGCAACAGCCACAGCGGGAAAGGAGAAAACCACCATAGCCGCGTAGTTGCAGGAAAGAAAATGAAAGGCAACATTAAAAGCATTATATATATATATATATATATGGGAAATTAGGGATTGAAGCAGAAGAATTGGAGTGGATGCAGTGGAAGAAAGCCAAAAAAGGAGGATGTAGTGGAAGAAAGCGAAAAAAGGAAGATCCAGTAGTGGAAGAAGCGAAAAAATGCAGATGCAGCAACGGAAGAAAAGAAGAGGAGGATGTTGTACTGTAATAGAAGCTTTTTATATGAGAATGATTAGGTTTTATTTGTATTTGGGCCCAAATCTATAACCCAATTACTTCTGACACCTCTTTATTGCTTATTACACACCTTTTGCTCATTTTTTAAATTAAAAATGAAGTTTTATTTTAATATAAGTAATTATTATTTATACTATTTTTTATTAATATACTTTACTTGTATTATCAATTTTAATACTTCAATTTTTATTTTAAATTTTTTAGTATGTTTTTTTAATCAAATAATATTATTTATACATTATATATAATATAATTTTAAAATTTTTAATATAGACCAGACTAATTATTGACCCACCAATTAGATCACTGATCCATTAACCCACTATCTTAATTAAGTCAATGATCGAATCGATTTTTATAACACTTTCAAGTTACAAAGTAACTTTTTTAAGTATTAATTTTGAATTTTACTCCAATTGACAAATTGAAAAGAAAAATAATCATTTTGGTCGTTTGTCCCAAGGAAGGTTGAATAAATGAGAGACACGTGAGATAGCACAGTGGCAGGGCGTGTCAATCCGAGAGAAAGAGGCAACCAACTTCCCTTTTGTTATTTCCATTTTACATTCCCAATCGTAAAAACACAAAATCATAATCAGTCATAGCTTCGGCGACTTCTCCACTTTTTTTTTTTTTTTTTTTTCTGATTGAGCCACCGACAGAGCAGGCGGTTCCCGTGGCGGTTTGAGAATGGCCGACAAGTACAACCTGAAGAACCCCGCCGTGAAGCGGATCCTCCAGGAGGTTAAGGAGATGCAGTCCAACCCTTCCGACGATTTCATGAGCCTCCCTCTTGAGGTTCCCTCTTTTTCCTCGTAGATCCTATTATCTCTGTTTTTTTTTTTCGCTTCGATTTCGTCATGCGTGTTGTGAAGATGGATTTTTATTAGATCGTGATTTTTTGTGTGTGATTTATGGGGTTTGGAATTTGTTGATTGAGCTTGTTTTGGGAAATTCCTCTGTGTTGTGTTTGGATGGGGTAATTTTTAATCATTTCTAAGAATTTCATATACTATGGAATACGTGGAAATTTTGTTTGTTAGCGGAATTTAAAAGTTATCTTAGGAGTTTCAATTTATAGACTACTATTCTTCTGAATTCTGTACAATTTTAAACATATTATCTTCTGGGTTCTGCCTATAAATTGGTAAGGATGAACTCGAATTTCAAAAGACGTGACTTCGAAAGTGTTGTTGGATGCCATGTAAGTATGTCTTTTAGCTTCTTTGAAGCTTGATGAGGCCTGTTTTGACCTGAATGAGCTCCTGGAACTTAACTTACCTAAACTTTCTCAAATTTTAAAAACAAAAAAAAAATCTTTCGGGTGTTGGACTGTTGGTAATGTTAATAGTTAATTAATTTTACTTGATTGGTTCACCCAACTTGATAAATGTCTAAGAGTGTTCTGTACTCGCCTGATCTTATTTTTTTGTCTGTATAATCTGTAAATTGTTACTGGTTTGAAACTTGGAATTTAATTATTGAGTATCGTTTTTGTTGTTTTTTCTGTCTTGTGTTTCCTTAGCAACTTCAGTGATATGATTGTTTTCAGGAAAATATATTTGAGTGGCAATTTGCGATTAGAGGGCCTCGTGATACGGAATTTGAGGGTGGTATTTATCATGGAAGGATCCAGTTGCCTTCAGAGTATCCATTCAAACCCCCTTCATTCATGTTGTTGACAGTAAGATGTTGCTCCCTTCCATCTCATCTGATTAGATTCTTGTATTAACTTAATGAACTTTTTTTTTTTTTTTTGAACTCTGAAGAAACTCGATCCCTACTTGCTTATAAATTTCACTAATATACTGTCAGCCTAATGGTCGTTTCGAGACTCAAACCAAGATTTGCTTGAGCATATCAAATCATCACCCTGAGCATTGGCAACCATCATGGAGCGGTAAGTAACATTCCTTTCCAGTATTGACACTCTGTTTGCTAAACTATTTTGCAAGTTATTTATTGAGAGCATGATCCAATTTTCTCATTGTACAGGTCATAAATGTCATCATGAATTTTGCATTCTGGATATATATACAGATACATACAAGATTATAATTGTCTAGTTGTTATTCTGCAGTTACAAAACGGCCTGATATATTTGACTGTGTGCTTTATAATTATCAATTACTATTGTTGTCTAGGTAGAATCATACTATGCATTGGCACAAAATATGGCTTCCTCTAGATAGAAGTGGCATTGTATTGATTCCCATACCTTAGATCATAAGGTTGGATGCTATAAAGATTGGGTAGAAAATACTGATCAAACAAAGTAATTGCATTTTAATGTATAATTAGAATGTGAATGCATCTCTGTTATTTTCATCATTATTCTTTAACACATTACCTTCATTTTTGTAGATCTTATGCATTATCTTTAACTATACTGGCTTTGATGGTAAAAATTTCTATTTTAATTGATGTAAATATCTTTTGGCAGTGAGGACTGCTTTAGTTGCACTGATTGCATTCATGCCTACCAACCCAAATGGTGCATTGGGATCTTTAGATTACAAGAAAGAAGAGAGGCGTACACTGGCCATTAAGTCTCGGGAAGCTCCTCCTAAATTCGGGACTCCTGAACGTCAAAAGATGATTGATGAGGTAAAATGTTGCTGATTGTTTTCTCCTCAGATTGTGTTTTCTGTAATATACTGTGCTGCTGATTATACTTGGCTATTCCAGATACACGACTACATGCTAAGCAAGGCACCACCTGTTCCTCAACCTAGTGCCACAGAGGCTTCTGAAGAGAACCCTAGAAATGAAGAGGCTGAGACACAGGTCAATTCACCAAATCCCGAGTCTTTACCTGCAGGAGAGGGTATTACAGATCAAGAAGTTGATGGAATTGTGGAAGAACAAGAAGTCGTCCTTGCAAATGCTAACCCTGCAGGAGTTGAAGTTTCAAGGGAGGTTCAACCAAGTGTTTCAAGGGATGAGGTGCTCCAAAAGTCAGACACAAGGGCTCAGAATCCTAAGCCAGAAACGAGGGTTCAGAAACCTGATGATCGGTTGTTCACGTTGGCAGCTATTGGACTCACTATTGCAATTGTGGTCCTGTTGCTCAAAAAGTTCCTCAAATCTACCCAACATGGGGCTCTTTTCTCCGATGAATCTTAAGACGTTTTGTTGCTGATGTTGGCTTCTGAGATTAAAAACTTCTTAGCCTTTATGCAGTAAATAGAAATATAGAGCTCTTCTAAACTCAAATCTCAAAGAAGTATTTTATTTTTATTTTTTAATTTGATTGTACTTTTATTACACTCTATTTGTAATTATGGTAATATATATGCGCTCCTGCAATAAATTGAGAAGGAGCATGGCCTTTGTTATTAATGTCGTGTGAGCTCATCTTGATTTATGTATTGACAGAAATTTATCATCAGTATCGTGGCTAGTTAGCCTAAACCTGATCATGCATGCTCCTTCGGGCTTGTTATGGTCTTGAAAACTTATTTGATTTCATGGAACTAAGGTTACGAATTTATCGGGTACTGATTCAATATTCTTTACCCTTTAATTAGAGGAAATGAAAAAAGAAAAGAAAATCCATTCAGAAATTTAGACGAGAAATAAGGGGATTAATATTTTTTTCCTATTGGCTCTTTCAGAAGAGCAAAATATATAGGGTTCGTGTACCGAGTTAAATAATTTAACTTTACTTGTTTTATTCGTCTATAAATAGTAAATTATTTAATTTCTTTCTTTCTCCCTGTATAAACCATGAAGGATTTTTTTTGGGTGTCCCTTTGTTTTAACCAAATAGAGATTGGGTAATGAATATAAAAAATAGAGAATGGGTAACGATTTAGATTAATCATTGAACTCAATGGTTGTACGGTAATTTTGTGCTTGTTTGTTTGGTTTAATGTTAGAAAATCATTGTTAACATAATAATTAATTAAACCCCAAGATGAAATTGATAGTTTAAGGTTTATATATATATATATATATATATATATATAAAAGTTTAAGTTCAAACTTCATAAACAACGTGATTTTGAGAATTCAAATTGCCTCAACCCATTTTGGTTCCGGCATAGAATGTTTATCTTAGAAGCAGTGTACTAGCTTCCATAGAATATTCATAAATAAGATGAATTTTGATTGACAGACAAGCTTTTCCTATCTTGTCCAGCTACAATCGATTTATTTGTTGTTTTGAAAACAAAATGACATAATCTAGCTAGTCGATTTATTTGTTGATTTGAAAGGGAAAAAAAAAACATGGTCCAACAAATTTATTTATATATGAAACCATTTTTTTAAATGATAGTAGAAAATTGAATTTATCCGCAAACCTGAGATACAAACCCCTTAAACGTCCGCATTAAAATAATCAATTTCAAAGTTATTATAATCAAATGCGCAAATCCTTGTTTTCGTAGATTTATCATTTACCCATAAATCTGCACACAGTTAGTTATATTTTTTCAACATCGATCATTCACAATTTTGCTTAACCATTACTATGTAGTTTTTTTAATAATGATTGATTGACTCAAGGGGTGTACCAAAAAGATGAGAGATAAATCATCAATAAGATTGATGACTCCATTACTTAAAATTAAACCAGAGGTATAACAAAAACAAGGAAACAAAAAAAAAAATGGATATTGATATATAAAACACACTTCCTTATAAACACCACATTGATACTAATTAAATTTTTCTTTATTTCTTTCTTTTCATTATATATATTATCTATTATGTCTATATATATTTTTCTCACTAAATAGAGGCCACATTATAAGCAAATGCATAAATATTCAGCTTTTAATTTTTACACGAACAATTACATATTGCGTACCTGTTGGAAAAGATTTCTCTATTGAAAGAGAATAGGTATTTCCCATATGCAGCGACAAGAAGAATTGTGGGAAACAAAAATAAGCGCATAATGTGAGAGATGCATCCTTAAATGAGAGATTGGTGGAGCAGTGAGATGCAATTTTTTCTTTCTCGAACTCCCTTAACTTTTGTTTGGGAGAGGGATTTTAGAGGAGAAGGGAGGAAAGAGAAAAGGTTTGGATAAATTTTTGAGAAAAAGAATTTAAGGATTTTTAAAACTCCTCTTAATTCCTCCTAACCATTAAAATATTGTTACCTCAATTTGAGAATTTTTAGAAGAAAAAGTAATAAAATAACTATCCTACCCTAACTACAAATTCATATATTTTTACATCTAAATTATATAATTTTTACATTTAACATTTTATTAAGTTTCAATTTTTCTCTCAATATATTTTTAATTCCCAAACAAGGAGAAAAGAACTTCCCTCATTTTCTTCCATTTTCTTCCCCTCCTTTCACCTTAAATTTCTTTCCTTCTCTTCTTCTCCTAACTCCCAAACAAAGCCCTTAAGAATCATCTTACATACCCACCCCCCTCCCTCTAGAATATAAATTGGCATGAACATGAAATGCCGCTTTCTCAAGTGCAAAAAACATTCTCAAGAATCATTATTTTATAACCTCCAAACAAACATAGGAGATAATTCTTTCTAATATCGTATTTCCGAGAATAAATAATCATAACTTGAAACAAACGGACTCCTAAATATCAAATAGACAAGAACTGTGCATAAATTATTTTAAAAAAAAGATACATCCATTCCATAAAACAAACATTTGTTTATAGTTGATGCTTATTTACCAACTAAACCTTTCAATACAATAAACATAATACTGTAGTCTATATCACACCTTAATTAATGCCCTAGCTTAACCATAGCAACACACTAGAGCACACAAACCCTTCCTAATGGGGAATCAACGAAGCAATGGAAAGACAAATACTGGCAGTAATGCTAACCATGCCTTCAGAATGAGCCATGGGTGATGCCACCTTATGCTCCTCAAACCCACTCTCGCACGCAGAAACTTCCGCCATTACAGCGCTAAGCATAACGGTAACGGTGCCGAGATCGTGCGACGGAATGGCCTCCATGGCCCTTTGGAGGTTCTCCAAGGCATCGCTGTACTGCTCCTTGCAGTCCTCAAGCGCCGCGGAAATCTCCGGCGAGGTCTTCATGTGCTTGGCGACGACGGAGATGGTGAAGTTGGCCTGGTAGGAGCAGGCCTTAATGGCGGCCTCGAGGACGTTCATGAGGTCGAAGTTTTGGCCGAGGAATGGTGTGATGGTGGAGACACACACGTCAGGGTAGTCCGTGTGGGAGCAGATATCCTTAACCGAGTGGTGGTCGGTTGCCATCGGGTCGTGCTCGGGCATCATGATGGTTTTTCCCCGAAGGGTTCCCTTGAGGATGTCCCCGAATGCGGTTGAGAATGCGGTGGAGAACGACGTGTATGAACGTTCGTTCTTGCTTGAGGAGGAAAAAGAATCTGACTCTTCCTCAGATAATGATGATGTCGGGCTTCCACTGTTGGGGGACATCAAAGGTGGAAACCCGATAGATGGCTCTGCCTCTGGGGCATAAGCCTTTGTCTTTTCTTTGTTGGGTTCATCGTTTTTATTATGTGCTCTGCATGTGCGCATGCATGGGCCTAGTGCAAAACAAAGGAGCAAGATTATGAAAAATTGGGTGAGGAAAGAGATTTGGTTTTTCATTTTTTTTTTTTAGAGTTTTGTGAGAAGACAATAGGTAAATGGATTTTTGGGATTTGGGAATGTGGCATGGAAGGAGAATTTATTAACATGTTAGGGGAACTGATGGGTACTAAATTGTGGATGAAAATATAGAATGTTGGTTGAGGAATAGTGACCATTGTTTATGCTGTTGTTTCAGCATTGTTTGGCGGGGTTTAGGGATGGTTATAATTTACTTGCATTGTAAACTACCATCTATTTTCCTTTATTCTACCTCAAAATAGACTATTAGCTAGTTTCCTACTAAGTAGTGTCATTCTCTCTATCGATGAACAAAATTACTAGTTTGATAGAAGTTGTTTATACCAGAAAAAAGGGAAAACATACTTTCTAACTTGATTTAGAGTCAGCAATTAATAGAGGGAAATGGTATGAAATAATATATATATATATATATATATATATTATTTAGTTTATTTAAAACAAAATAAAATACATTTTCATCTCTCTTTTTTCTTCCCTCTAATTTTGGAGGAATAAAACTAAATTGCTAATTTTTGTTCCATCATAAAAATATTTAAATTGTTAAATAATAATTTTATCTTATCTTATCTTATTTTATTTCTCTCAACATCTAAATAATAATTTATATATATATATATATATACATATATAAAACTAAAGAATTAAACCCTAATAACATCTACAATGAAAATCATTTAATGAGTTGCTTAAAAAAATATTATTTTAGTATGTCACTTTATTTTGAGTTGCTTAAAATTTAAAAGAGTTATTATATAAACTATTGCTCATAAGTTACTTAACATTGAATTAAATATAGGAGAGAAAAATAGAATATTTGTAAAAATATTCATTGGAGAGAATATTAATTGAGTTGTTTAAGATTTAGGTGGTGATATAAATTGACTTACTTATATAAGCTTAATTGGAGATGCTCTAAGGCAATCTCCAACAAGAAGTGCTTAGATTCTTTTTCTTTTCCTTGTTAATTAAGAACCGATCTTTTTTAAGACCTTGCATTGAAGCTTCATCTTATTAAGAACCTGTCAAGCACTATTTATATAACCATCGGTGCTAAAAAAATTAGGTCATGCAATATACTTTTTATAAAAAAGAATAGTGATAAAAAAAAAAAGATAGTAGTAATTAATGTTGATAAATGAAATGTAAGGATATATTTATGGACGCATTTAATAAATAAATATTTATTAAATCAGAAAGAAGAATTGTTTAAATTGAAAAAGAAAGTGATATGTAACAATGAGAGTAAATTAATATATGTAAAATGTAAAAAAAAAAAAAAAATGCTCTATGTGGCACCCGAAATGTTTTGTTTTTTTTACCCAAAATGTGAAACCAATGTACGTGCAGAGTCTGAAGATCATTTAAGACCATTATTGTAACATTTAAAGTACGAAATTATGCAATAAGTACGAAGATCATGTTATTTCTAAGAGATGACAATGAGGTGAGACGTGTTCGAGTAGTAGCTTATCTTTATCGTTTACCCATCCATATCCACATAGGTATTTGTTAAGAACATATCTAAGAATATTAATTACAAATGTCTGTGAATATTCGTTAAAATATAAGATTTTCAAGGATAATTAAGAAAAATAAAACTTCAAACTTTTTCTTAAAATTTATGACTTTAAAGTGGTAGGATCATTTTGTTTTACAAATTCAAATCAAAGATGTTAAAGTTTTTTTTTACAACTTTTGTTAATTTTTTTAAGACTTTACGGTCCTTAAAGTTTTTTTTTCTATAAAAGTCGTTCATTCACTATTTCAATTTTCTTTTCCAATATTTTATAAAAAATTATAAATAAATTTGTAATTATTTAATAAATAAATTTTAAAAATTTTATTTAATATTTTATATTATTTTTAATATTTTCTATATTTTTAATATTATTTTATTTTCTATATTTTTATATAGTTTTATTTTCTATACCAAAAATTAAAAATATTAAATGAAACCATATAAAAATATGAAAATATATTAAATAAAATAAAATTTAAAAATATAGAAAATATAAAATAAAACTATATAAAATATATAAATACAAAATATTAAATAAAAACAAAAAAGTAAAAAAATATTTATTTATTAAATAATTAAATAAAAAATTATTTATATTTTTTAAAAACAAATTTGGAAAAAAAATTGAAATCGTGAACTAATTCTATAAAAAAAACTTTAACGACCATAAAGTCTTAAAAAAAATTAACAACTTTGAACTTGTAAAAAAACTTAACAATTTCGAATTAGTAAAAAAATATCCAATTACTTTAAAGTCATCAACTTTAAAAAAATAATTAAAATTTTAAAATATTTTATAATTTAAATTAATAAAAAATAAGATTTATAATATCGATTACGATGGTCCGACTTATTTCATTTTGAATAATAATTTAAAACAAACTCTCAAATAATAATTAATAAAAAATAATTCAAAATGATGGTTTTGCCTAAAAAATCATATATGAGAAGCTTTATTAAAATTGACTTGAAATTAATCAACCTTTAGAAGTATGTTTACTGCTTTTTAGTTTTTGAGATAACTTTCAAAAATATTACTTCTAAGCACTCGTGGGATTACACTAGAGGTGAGGGGTTATATCTCTTAGCCAAACAGAGATGGGAAACGGGAAGGGAAGGCGATGTCATGATGACGTTATCTTCGTTAGGAATAGCCATATGAAATTCTGTTCTTGTCCTTCTCAGTTGATTGATACTTGGCAAAAAATAGGGGTAAAATTGTAATTGAACATTAAAATGTTAATTCCTTTTTAATAAGTGTTCCCAAATTAAAATTTACTAATTGTACACCTTTTTTATAAGTGTACTCCAATATTTTCAAATTAAGACTTACTAATTGCAGTCCTTTTTGATAAGTAAATTAATATTTTCTTTTAAATCTTAAATACTCATTATATCATTTATTTAATCTCTTTCACACGTTATCTCTTTAACGCGTAACCAGTGATATTCTTATGTACACAAGTATCGTACTAACCAGTTAAAAAAATACAAAATCCTAATATTATTTTAATTTTTTCTTTCGAAAAGACTCTAAATCACTGGTGATATTGTTTAGAAAAGTGCAGTGATTTCATTTCATTTTATGTTATGATTTTCACACATGATCTCTTTAATGCGTAATCAGTGATATTTTCTATGTACGCAAAGTATTGTACTAGTAATTTCAATATTATTTTAATTTTTTTCAAAAAAGACTCTAAATCACTGTTGATATAGTAATTCATCTCTTATTTACTTAACAATTGTTTAGAAAAATACAATGATTTTATTTCATTTTATGTTATGATTTTCACAATCTCGTACTTTGGGTCCTTCATATTTCTCAATATTGTTGGTTCTCATCTCAATTGACTTAGTCTAATTATTAACAAGTTTGTACAGGCGTAACAAGAGATGAAGTCTTAAATTGATTCATCGTTTAAGGCCTTATTTCAACTAATGTGTATTATCACAAGAAAAAATTATTATTGAACTTCACTTTTTTCTTTCTCTTATTAATTTACTTGACAATTGTCTAGAGTACAGTGGTCTCCTTTCATTTTATGTTATGATTTCCACAATTTTCTCCTTTGGACCCTTCATATTTCTTAATATTATTATTAGCTCAGTTGGTTGGAGCCTTACGGATTAGACTAATCCATAAAAAAAAAAAATTATGGATTGCCCAATTCATAAAAAAAAACTCATACAGATTATGGATTCGTCAATCCGTATGAAGGTTACAAAATCTGTAACCTTCTGACAAAATAGATGTCATTTTGCATAAATTTTTTCAGTTGTTTTATTTAATTTAAGTCCATAATTGAAATTTTTTTGCCTAGCAACAAATGATGTCATTTTGAAGTCCTACTTTTTTTTATCAAAGTTATGCTACCAACAAATTCAACCACCTATGCAAGTTGTATATATACAAAATTTATTTTCAACTAATTATGTCGTACATGACGGGTTTATTGATTTCATTATACACAAATTCTCTTATATTATGATTGATGCATAATTTTTCTTGCCTTTTGTATCACTTCATCTATATACTATCTACTCTATTAACCAAAAAAAATTATGTATCATGTTCTCTGAATTTAGGTTTCACAAATTTATTTTGTTTTTTATGTTACACTATCCTTCGTCATGATCAGGCAAAATAGAATTGTCATAGGAACAAAAGTGTTAATGAATAAGAACATTTAATGAAAAAAATTACCTTAGTATCAAGCATGATGACATATAGTGTATGCCATGAGAGAAATTGAAAAGAGCAATGTTCATGCTTGCTCAAATAAGCTTCCCAATCATTTTCAGATTTGTCTATCAGAGGTTCTTCTACTTAGGTTGCTCAACTTTATATTATAACCATACTAAACTACTTATACAAATAACTTTATATTATCATTTTAATATATATTTTCTTATCGATGACTTTCTTTACTTTTGTATGTCCAATCATCACAACACATTCTTTAAATATCTATTATCCTTTAATTATTTACAATTCCAAAATAATAGTTATTTATACAAATATGTTGAATTTAACATATTTATATGTATAAATTTGTAACAATATAATTAATATATAATATAAGACACTAGAATAATTTTTGCAAATTTTTTTTATTAACATTTTAAATCATTATTCACATAAATCTATATTATTTAATAGACTTTATTATTAAACTCAAACAACACACACTCTCCATCAGTGTCTCACCATTTTTCTCTCTTCTCTTGTCTTCTTCATTCACTCAATTTATTTTCTCTCTCTTCTAAAAATAAATTAGTAAAATATCTTTTTATTTCTCCGTTAACCATTCAACATCACAACCCTAGCTCAAGATGCCTTTGACTACAATTTCATAATTTTTTCATGATTTACAATGATATGTAGCAAATAAGGACAAAATAGAGAGAAATGAAGATATTAATTTAGTAAATTGAAAGAGAAAAGCTAAACAAGTGGGAAGTTTACTAACATAACATTAATTTGGCATAAAGTTTTTCAGTTATTTTCTTTAATTTAAGTTCATAACTGAAAATATTTTGTCTGCCAACAATTGATGTCATTTTGAAGTCCTACCTTTTTTTTTTGTCAAAGTTATGCTACCAACAAAGTCAACCACCTATGCAAGTTATATATATATATATATATATATATATACCAAATTCATTTTCAACTAATTATGACATACATGACAGGTTTATTAACTTCATTGTACACAAATTCTCTTATATTATGACTGTTATATAATTTTTCTTACTTTTGGGATCACTTCATTTATATACTGTCTACTATATTAACAAAAATAATATAATTTATCATGTTCTCTGAGTTTAGGTTTCACAAGCTTATTTTGTTTTTTATATTTTACTATCATTCGTCAGGACCAGGAGGAATAAAGGTGTCATGGAAGCAAAAATGTTAATGAATAAGAATATTTAATGAAAAAACAAACATTAGTATCAAGCATGATGACATAAAATATATGGTTATAGGTGCCATGAAAAAAATTGAAACGAGTAACTTTCATGCCTGCTTAAAGAAGCTTCCCAGTCATTTTCACATCTGTCTATCACAAATTCGTCTACTTATGTTTCTCAACTTTATGATATGACCATACTAAACTACTTATAAAAATAACTTTATATTATCATTCCAATTTATATTTTCTTATCAGCAACTTTCTTTACTTTTGCAATTCATCATAATTCTAACAGGATGTCCAATCATCACAACACATTCTTTATATCTCTACTATCCTTTAATTATTTAAAATTTCAAAATAATAGCTTCACATACAAATATGTTGAATTTAATATATTTATATTTATAAATTTATAACAATATAATTAACATATAATATAAGACACTGGAATAATTTTTGTAAATTTTTTTATAACATTTTCAATCATTATTGACATAAATCTACATTATTTAATATACTTTATTATTAAACTCAAATAACACACACTCTACACACGTGTTTAGGCACGAGTAACATACTAGTTAGTACCTAATGCAATACACTAAAAGACAAAATTAAAAGGGTGAACTATTATAAGGACTATTTTTTTTATAAAAAAAAACTTTAAAGAATTAAAATAAAATAAAAATATCCTTTTCATAGGGAATAAAAGATTATTTAAGCTTTAATTTCACTCTAACTTTTTAGTAGACGTACGTGATTTTTACTTCCAATCCAAACACATTAGTCAATGATCCATGTTAATAGACAAACTTTTTACACGCAAGATTCATTCATCGTGAACACAGGGAGTGTAGAACTGTCACCTGAATCATTTATTTACTTCATTAGGATGAAAAATAATATTATACAAATTATTATATAAATAATATAACTCGATTTTGTCTCCTCAATTTTTTTTTTCTTTTCATAATCACACAAAATACATAATCTGAAAGCCACCAAAGTCATTAACACAACCGGGTAGAACAAGTTTAATTTATTCCTACATTAAATTATAAAACGAACTAATGGTGGTGGACTGAACTCTTCACCACAGTGACAGGACAGGTGGCATTATTCACTACATAATTGCTGACGCTACCCATTATAACCCTGTAAAAAGAAAAGGCAAAAAACATAAGAATGAAACTCATTGATTTCTCAGTAACTCAAATGTTATTTTGGAGGACTTGGTTGACATTCTATGTACCTTTGGAGCTTGCCAAGGCCTCTGTTCCCTAAGGTAAGGTGGTCTAAAGGTACATGATCAATTGCTTCGCATAACCTCTCACGAGCATCTCCCCAATAGATCTTCATTAGCACCACAATCTACCACCCCAAAATCAAAGTTACTCTTATGAAATTAACATACATATATAATGACAAATTACAAATATTTGAGTTTTAAAAAAATATGATTCAAAAAGAGCTTAATTTTTATGCATAAAAATTGTTATGCACTGTGAATCAATTGAAAATTATTATTAATATGATTTTTGAGATTATCATTTTAAATTTTTAATAAAAACTTACTATACATTATACATTATAAATTATGATTAAATGATTATCTAAAAACCATTTATACTATGAGTGAATATGTACACTAATTTCTCTTTTAAGTATTAGATGAGAGCTTAATAAACCTTTAAATTCAATTTGGCAAAATCAAATAAATCATACATTCTTTTGCTTGGCAGCAGTTGACACAATATCAATTACTTCGGGTGCTAGTTTCAGTTCATATCTCTTCATGAGCACAGGGTCAGAGAACTCAGCCAGAGGTATCAGAGCTGCATTTATATCAACATACATAGACCACTGAAAATCTCAAATACATCCACCTCACAAATTTGAAACAACAAAACAATCATCGATCTGTAAGACGGATTTGTTAAATTTAACTAATTTGCATACACAATTATTTTTACATATCAAAACTCAATTTAAGACTAGTAATTAAACTCAAATAATTTTATATTAATTAATCTACGTGCCTGTTATCAATTATACATTATACTTAGGAAAGTTGATTGAAGTAATTTTCGTTTTATCATGTCAAGTCCTACACATATTTTGTAGGCCAATCCAAGCTTATATGTATGTGAGATTCAGGCCTTTAAAAAGTACCTTTGACGGGGTAAACAAATAAAGTTCAGATCATGTAATTTTAATCAGTTCAGATCCATATCTAACAAAATATAATTTGGTTTGATTTTTATAGAAGTTAGATTATAGGGTGAGAGTTGTTCTCCATTAAAATAGATTTTGATATCATCTTAAAATATAGATTTGAACTTAACTTAATATCAAAAGTTAGCTTATAAAATAAAGGTTATTTCACACTTATAAATTCTATCTTGACACTATCTATAATCTGTCGATGTGAAATTTGAATTTTTCTCAATATCATCAATCATATATTACAATAATAACTACAAAAAAGTCAATTAATCATAGAACCATTTGTACAAAAGTTTTTATGATAGCAATTATTATATAAATTATAAATTAAATTAATATTTGTCGAATAAAAAAACAGAATTACTAACGTGAGCCAGTAGTTTCCCAGAGCTGCATGTCACGGTGCTCGTAACCATGAGCATGGCGAACGATGATGAGGATGAGGTTGTCCCCTTCTCTGACGACATTATCCACCGTCCAATTCAGTGCTTTGATGCTGCATGCTGAGAAATCAACAGCCACGCCCAATCTTCTTGCACCTGCCATTTTCTTCTCTTTTCTCTCAAAAACAACGATGATAAAACTACTAACGTGATGTGACAATGTACGAAGGTGGAGGACGAATATCGAAATTTGTGAGGTTGACAATGAAAGAGCGACCGTTGCGTTTTGCATTATTGGTGGCTGAGACTATTCCATACATTTGCTGACTTTGAAATTGAGGTTAGCTAATCGCCACCCCTCGTTGGATGGACACAAAGAAACCAATCATTCACTTTTTGGTTTTATTTTGTTTTATTTTTAAGTTTAGATGTGTTTCACTAATAAATTGTTAATATTGAACTTGATTTCTTTGAACAAAGTATCGGGTTCAAGTCCAACGAAAAAATATTATTAAAAAAAGAGATTCAACCAAAGATCACCACTCGCATTTAAGTTTTTTAATAAAAATTAATTATCAATAAAATTAATTATTTAATTAATACTCCATATCAATATATGATAAAAAAAAATAAAGTTAAATGTGTTTCTAATTCTAGTTTATGTAATATATTCATTTTATATTTTTAGTCCTCATAATTTTTCTTTTATAGTTTTGGTGATTGTAAAATTTTATTTTACGGTTCTAGTTCCTATCATTTATTTTAGATAGTTTTAGTTTTTTTTTATGATTATTTACTGATGTTGTGTCAATAATCTATTAAAAAATAAATTTAATATTTTTAAATAATAAGGACTACAACTAATATATTTTAATATAAGAGTCAAAAATCTTGTTTGGTTTCTTATGTTTTTGCATTTTAACATAAATGTTAAATATGTTAATAGAGAAGTATGATGTATCTGTTATGTTAATTAAAATGATGATATGACATGTTAATTAAGATGTCTTTCTTTCAAATGATAATAGTTTGATTCTTTGAGATTTTAAAATGATTTTAATTCATTCTATCAAGTTTTTAAATAATTTTGATTTAATCATTTAAGTTTATGAAAAGTTTCATATTAATACTATTAATTTCATACACACATACTCAATGTTTATTTCTAGTAGCATATGATCTTTTCCTTTTCCTCATAATAATCATGTCTTTTTCTTCCTTTGATCTACTACTTGGAGTGCATGTTGATAAGCCATCTCCTATCGGTAAATTCAACAATATAAATACAACAATACTCATTATTCCTAACATGACAATATATCCAATGACAAGCATCTTCAACCAACTCCTAATACAACTTAAAGAGTTTTGAAGAGTCACAATTTTTTCCCTCAACCTCATAATCAGGGGCAGAGACAGGGGGCGACCCAGGGATGCCATGGTCACCCCCAAAATTTGCAACTTCCTTTAGAATTCACATATGAAAGCATATTATGGCAATTCTAAGAAGAAGAAAAAATGAGATATTTGATCTTGTCCCCCCTTGAAAGCAAAAGTTGCCTTTGCCACTGCTCATAATAACCATGTATTCGAAGTGATAGATTAGCATTGTATTAGGAATCAAGAATAGGTTGTGGTATGAAACGTATCAATGTTATTTTTGACAATTAATTATTCAAATTAAGGTGACTTTGTCTCGATTATGAATGTACTAATTTAGTATTTAATATTTTAGTAATTTGTATTACGGTGAATTATATAACCAATGTAACAAAAGAGAAAATGAAAGGACAAATTGCATCACCTATAAGACAAACAGAGAGCATAAAAAGACCAATTAGAATAACTTCTCCTGTATTATAAGTGGCAAAAAAAACCATCTTTTATATAAATTATTATACCTTTTAGGTAAATTATTATTTTTTACCCATTTTTCTAAAAAGTCGAGATTTAGAATTTGTTTTTTATTTATTGAGAAAAGTGAGATTTAGATTATAATTAACTATACTTTTTCAGTGAATGTTAAATGTAGGAATATCTTTTTCCTATTGCTTGTATCTACAAATCTTGTATCTTGTATGTACTATGTACTTGCTGAATCAACTTGAGTTAATTAAAAGAGTACTTAGTGATGTAGTTAGTACAACACTAACAACAGTATCAACACAATTTCTTCTTTCATCGCCTAAAGCTTCCCCAGATTCTTTCACTGTCTTCAACCATTGTCCTCAAAATAACAATCGAAACTCTGCGGAAGCTTCTCGAAACCCTACCGAGGCAATTTTCTCACTCACTCCGAATCTGCTGTGAAGTTCCAATGGTGTTTTGGTGGCCATTGCTCGTTCTGGCACTCGCTTTCGCCATCTGCAAGTTCCTTCTCATTCTCATTCCTCCCAAGGTTCCTTCCATCGACGTCGACGCTTCCGATGGTACTCTTCCTCTATCACTCTCTATCGCTCGTAAATTTGTTGCGACACTGAAATGTGATGTGGATTTTTTGCTCTCACAGTGTTGGACGATGGGAGCCAGGCGCAGGAGAACAGTTTCATATACGTGAGTGCTATGCATCTGCAATTTGAATTTCATAAATCGCTGTGTAGTGAGTCGTGACTTTTTATTTTTATTTTTATCGGTTTTATGCTTTAGTGTTTTGCTTGATCGGTGTGATTTGCTTTTATATGTGGAATTTAAAATTCGAATTCAGATTAATTGCAAATGCATGTGGTGCGGAGTTGATGTAGTTTAGGGATGAACTTGTTCACGACGTGACACTTTGAATGCAAGGATTTGGAGTTGAAGTTTTTGAAATTTTTGTTTTTTCTGTTTTGAAGAATATGGCTGATAAGGTCTCATTCATGATTGATTCATAATCAGGTGCCTCCGAGGGGAACGGCGCAGCAATCGAGCGGGAAAGTTCAGTGCTATGAGCCTGCTACCATGAAATATTTGGGATATGTTCCTGCATTGACGCCGGATGAGGTCTGGGAGCCTATGCTTCTAAGGGAACTAATTGTTCTGATGCATGCGCTTTTAGTATCTAGTTTGAGCAACATTTGTTTTAAGATGCACTCTTTTTTTTTTTTTTTTTTCCTCTGGGTAAATATTTAGAAATTTTGATATTTAAGGATATGATACTTAGGACTTTCTGTGGCCGAAGAAAAATACCAGACAAAAAGTAGTCTATAAGGTAGCATTGGTCATCAGAAATATGCTAGTTGTGCTGAAGTTGACATGTCATTAGCTTCTAGCTAAACTTGTATGTTAAAGCTTCATTTTTGCGTTTTGCATACTTGTCTATGCTGAAATGCAAATTCAATGGAATTTCATTCAAGCCGTATGTTTATTGATTTTAAATATGGAAATTCCTTTTTCCCAACGTTGACTACCTCCTGGTTTTCACTTGTCATTGATGTATTACTTTTCGTGCGTATGAATGTGTATTATGCCCGTGCCTAGTGGTTAATTAAAGTCCTCGTGGCACTCTTAATGATCCATCTGGCGGTACAAGTGACAGTTACAGGTGGAAGACGACTTGAGCCAAACCTAGCACAAACTCGGTGCAATGAATTCCTCTTCTTGGCTCAACCCTTGCCCTTTGGATGCTTCAACTTGATCATATACTTTATACTCAATAAAAATTTTCTTTAATTTTTATGTACTTTATTTGAAAAAAATTTGAAATTGTTACATGCTCACACGCAAACACACATGCACACAAGTTAGTCAGAAATGCACGGAACAACCCTATGAACTACAAATTTAATGCTACCTTTTGATCCCTTGCACACTGAATATCGTTTATTTTGATGGGATTGCATGGGATCAGTCGGGAAACTTGTAAAAAACTGGAATTGGTGATTTTCCATGAGTTAGGCACCGACATGCTGACAGGTTAGCACTTAGCAACCTGTGACATAAGCAAAAAATTTTATACCAAATCTGAGTTCATTTTCCTCTCTCTCTCTCTCTCTCTCTCTCTCTCAACCAAACTCTCTCAATCTCAGTCCTCTCAGTCTGTCAATCTCTGCTCTTTGTCATCTCCTGCACCTGCAGTCTAAGCCTTTGTTCTTCGTCATTGTTTGTGAAACTTAACTTTTGTGAGTGGTTCCCTTATTCTCAGTATCAAACTTCAGTTCCAACTTCCAAGAGCTCCACTTCCATTTTTCTGTTCCTCTGTTTTGCTCTTCACTTTTACTTCAGTACTTTTCTGTTTTTCGTTTTGGCATTTTAGTTTCCTATATGTTGTCTAGAACCTACATATTTTATATTGTAGTTGTTAGCTTGTAACTTTTGCTTAAGTTCTAACATGTGATTGTTGATTTAAGAATAGGATGAAATAACTTGAGTGAAAAGCCACTTGGCTAATCTGATCTCTAGAAGCACTTACAAAGCCACAAAGAAGGATTATTTGATTCACAAGAACAAGTTATTGCAAAGTGTTTTAAAGTATTGGTTGCCACACCAGTTTGACTAGATTAACAAGTATGGCAAGAATTAACTAGAACTATGATGCGTGCATGAATAGGTCAAGGAGCAAGTGGAAAAAGTACGGAAGGCACAAAAAATGTGGGCGAAGACAAGCTTCAAGAAAAGGCGCCAGTTTTTACGTATACTTTTGAAGTATATAATTAAACATCAAGCACTTATATGCGAGTAAGAGCAGTTCTTCTCCATGGTCATTGAAGGAATATTTAAGTGTTGGTATTTTTTGTTAACTTATATAACGTTGCTCTCATGATATTCTGGGAAGAATGCTAAGTCTTTTGTTTTTAGTTTTCCTATTGTTTTATTCATTAGCCTAAAATATATGTGAATTATACTCATTACATGAGAATATTAATAACTTTCTTGAGCATATTCTAATTTGTGTGCCTTTACTAGAATATCTTCACGTGATACCGGAAAGACAATGGTAGATGCCTCTTTAGGAGAAATAATGACAACATGTGAGAAGATAAATTGGCTACTATCAGAGGGTGAGCAGTGCCTAAAGCCTGAGTACCGGTATCCACCTCAAACTTCTACTTTTTTTTCATTTAGACCTAAAAACTAGTAGATCTAGATCTATACATATCTTTTTTCTTGTAAGTGGGTACACCATAGCCCCCCTTCCCCCCAACACCAGTAATTGACACTTCCTCTCTGCTTAAAGGGACTGTGGAAAATTATTTGTCTCAGTTTATTTTATTTTTTAATATATTTTAGGTTCTTTCTCTGCAATTGTAAAGTTTTAAATTTTTTGCATATATTCCACCAATTATTTTACAAAAAAGAGGTATTACCTTTTTAATATACTTAAATTATGGTAAAAATAAAATTACAAATTTTCTAAATGCACATTCATGACTACTTTTTTGTTTTGTGATAATTAAAAAACTTACAGATCCTCTGGAAGAGCTATGCTTCATAAGAGATCCAAAGTAGAATTTCACCCCCTTGGTGTTATCGGTGCCATTGTGTCGTGGAACTATCCTTTCCACAATATTTTTAACCCTATGTTGGCTGCAGTTTTTTCTGGAAATGGCATTGTGATTAAGGTATAAAATGACTTAATATCTGCTATCTACCAATCTAAAATTGGTCATTCCGTGAATGCATCACGTCTTTTTAAGAATAAACATTGTTGACTGATATGCTTTCATGGTGATTAAATTACATTCATTGACAAGTTACTGTAAAATTTATGATTTCAATTTGACAGAAATCCATGTGATTCTGGTTGTAGATTTCGGAACATGCAAGTTGGTCTGGATGCTTTTACTTCAGAATCATCCAATCAGCACTTGCTGCCATAGGAGCTCCAGAGGACCTTGTTGAGGTGATAACAGGGTATAGTCTTATTTTGTACCCTTCCTTCTTCCTTCGGTTTCCGTCACATCTGCATCTATAGCCTTAATTGGACTTTTCTTACCAGGTTTGCTGAAACAGGAGAAGCACTGGTATCTTCTTCTGACAAAGTCATTTTTGTTGGATCCCCTGGGGTTGGCAAGATGGTATGATTCCTTTGGCCTATCAAATTGGTCCATCCTGTCCTTCATTTCTAAATTTTATTCTATAACAATAATAATTTTTTTTTTCCAATTCTGCAAAATAAGCTTCTGAATGTGTCATGCATGGTAGATGTTTAATAAAGAAATTCTAGAGAGTACTCAGTCAATGTTTAACTGAGATGTATTTGGATCTGCTTAAGCCTGACCTGTATCCAGAAAAAAAAAAAAAAAAAGTTGTGGTAGAGTGATGTCTTCACCGGCAGATCTACATTGTGTCCAGGGTGTGCAAGTGCACCCTCTCATTTTAAAAAAATCACAAATAAAATTTTTTTCACATAAAATTACATGTAAAATCTTATATTTTTATATATTTGAACCACTGATATTAGTTTTTATAATTAGCCCCCACTGATTCAGGATCCTGAGTCCGCCACTAGATGTCTTGGAAGCTGAATGAATGATGGGGATAGTATCCACCTTTTAATGCAGTAACATGTCCTTGTGTTCTGATGATATGCTGCATTCTTTTATACAGATAATGAGCAATGCTGCTGAGACACTTATCCCAGTTACACTAGAGCTTGGTGGAAAAGATGTATTTATTGTTTGTGAAGATGTAGATGTGGATCATGTATGAATTCCTTCCAACATTTGGCTGGCAAATGTTAACCTTGCACTTTAATGAAATACTTGTTCTTGAATGCCATAGTTTTAACTGGCTGATTTGCTGAATATAGGTTGCTCAAATTGCTGTCAGGGCTGCTCTGCAGTCAAGTGGGCAGAACTGTGCTGGAGCAGAGCGATTTTATGTCCACAGGAACATATATGCATCCTTTGTCAGTAAAGTTACCAAAATTATAAAATCTGTTACAGCTGTAAGTGTCCCTTTTAAAACATTTCATTGGTAAAAAGTCTTTTTAAGTCAACATGAGCTTTTTAGTCACGTATGCTTGCATTTAATTGTTTCAGCATTGCTATTTCAGCAATATATCTGCTTGTCCTTACATCTGTTTTAGTCTTGTATTCTGAGACCTTGATAGGAATAAGTATTTGTTACAGAAAAAAAAGGGATAAACCCCAATTGTAGAGATGAGAATGGCTCACAAAACCAGAAGCAAATGATAGAACCCTGCAGAACTTAGAGGGTCTGCACCTCCCTTCCATGAAGCCCCAAAACTTACTCAATGACTGCTTGCCTCCCTCCTATCTCCCGCTCCCTTTTATCTTTGCCTCTATTTGACTCCCCACCTTCATGCTTGCCATGTTGCCAAGGTTGTTAACCTCAAATCCTTGTTCTGCCCCTTACTGATATTTCCCACACGGTGAGTACCCAACAGATGTTCATATGATTCATGATATGTTACCTTGTCCTTTTTTGTTGTTGAATTTTTCCTTTCCTCTTCTTTTCATTTTCCTCCCTTTTAGCCTTGTGGAAGCATTAGCTATGTAAAGCTTTTCAGAGTTAAATTATACACAGATACATGTGAATTTCTATCCTTTTTTCTCTTCATTTTTTCCCTCCTTCTTTCACCCTTCTTTTCTTTTATCTTTTTTTCTTTTCTTTTGTCTTATTTCCCCTTTTTTCTCCCCTCCTATTTTTTTTTTAACTTCCTCGTATCTATCATTAGATTCATCTACCATCGACTCCAATTAACTTGGGTTAAAGGTGGTGATGATGTTGATGTTGACATGTGAACAAATTACTTTTGGAATCCTCCAGTTTCATTCTGAAATAATAGTTTTTCTTAAAAATAAAGCACAGGGAATCTGGATTCATGACTCAGAGATAGGGGATGGGTAAAAGGGTCAGGAACTTGAATAAATCCCACACATTGCATTAACATTGAAGATTAGGAACTGCTATACTATCAAGAACCCTTTTTTGCTGATTATTGGAGAATATGCATCTCCCTCGGAAATATCTAGTATCAAGAACTCCATTTTAATCTTCTGTTAATGGTTTCTGCAGGGCCCACCACTTGCTGGAAAGTATGATATGGGAGCTTTGTGTATGCATGCACATTCTGAAAAGCTTGAAGCCCTTATAAATGATGCTATAGACAAAGGAGCTGAAATTATTGCACGTGGAAGTTTTGGACATATAGGTGAAGATGCAGTTGATCAATATTTCCCCCCTACGGTGATTGTGAATGTGAATCACTCGATGAGATTGATGCAAGAAGAGGTAGAAACACTTTCTGTTTTCTCTGGCATAGGCATTGCCATTTTTTTTCCATTTGTCGATGTCACGTGTGACACTGATCAGCCATATTGTCCATATCAATGCAACATATTAACCAAGAAAAATATTGTTCATATCTTGACTAGAAGCATTGGAGATCTTTAAATATGGATAATTGTGTCTCATGTCGTATATGTACTGCAACTATGCATTTATATTCAAGAATATCTTTCTATATATTTTTTATGCTTCAAAAACTGCTTACTTGATTCATCCGTGTATTTTGATGACTTCTAGGCATTTGGACCAATCATGCCAATAATGAAATTTAGCTCTGATGAAGAGGTTGTCAGGCTTGCAAATGATTCAAAATATGGGCTTGGGTGTAATGTTTTCTCTGGCAGTCAGCGCCGTGCTAGAGAGATAGCTTCCCAGATACATTGTGGGCTAGCTGCGGTTAATGATTTTGCAGCAACATACATGTGTCAGGTAAATTTATTTTACTATTTTATCTTTATTTCTCTCTCAAAAGGGTTTTCACCCTTAACCAACCTAGTAGCATTGATATGACCAATGGTGATCACATTCAGATGCTAGAGAGACTTTTGGAAATATTAGCAGGTGCACCTGAGAAAGGAATTTCTGATTAGAAAGTTGGTCTACGAAAAGTTTGAAATGGGGATCTTTGCCAATTTGGCTATGGAACCAACTATTGGCTTATTCACGAGAAAACACGATCTCTTTATTGTTTCTAATTTACTTTAATATCTACTTTGCCACAAAATACATCTTTAGGAAAGAACTTCTGATTCAAGTGACAATATATGAATGTTATATGAGAAGAGTTTTATTATTTTATATGTTTTTTCGGATTATTATAATTATGCAGTTCTTTTAGCCAAATTGCCAGAGTATGTTCCCAACTCAACCTAGGTTACCTCTGTAATTTTAATTTCCTCTGAATTGAAGTTGCATTGTGAATTTTCCACTATTACAGTCCCTGCCATTTGGGGGCGTGAAAAACAGTGGATTTGGACGATTCGGTGGTGTTGAGGGTTTGCGAGCATGCTGCCTTGTAAAATCTGTTGTTGAAGATAGATGGTGGCCATTCATAAAAACCGTGATACCGAAGCCTATTCAGGTTAGTCTGGAAAATCTTTCATAATTATATATCATTTTACTTCACTTCGAGTGGAGAGATACTGAGATGGGCTTTTTCTCTGCCCTAGTATCCTGTAGCAGAAAATGGATTTGAGTTCCAGGAGTCGCTTGTTGAAGCACTATACGGGCTCAGCGTATGGGACCGTTTGCAAGCATTGGTTAACGTGTTGAAAATGCTTACTGAGCAGAACTCTACAAGTGGCAACAGAAAAAAGAAAAATGACTAATCGTGTCAGGACGGGTAACATTCCAAATGGTTCATATTCATATCATCATCATGTTCAAATAATTGAGGGCCTTTTGGTTTGTCGTTTATCTCCCAAGAAGACTCCAACTCTAATTTGTAGTAGCCATTATTAACTCCTGCCATTTTTGCTGTGCTTGTTAGACGACAATCCTGGGCTAGTTGTCTGATGAACGTTCATATGGATTTTATATCATTATGGTAATGAAATAACAGCTAGAAAATAAGCAACTACTATCATGCCAGTATCTTTTTTTTTTTTTTTAATTAGAAAAATGAATATAATCTTTACTGTTAAATTATCCTCATCATCCTTGGTGTAGCTCAAAAACACTCCCATGTTACGAAATTTGACATTTTACTCTTATGATTTGATTATCAGATTAAAAAGCACTTTGGTATTGTTTGATTACTATATTTTTGTTTTTTTGTTTTAGAACTTTACGACGTACTTGTTCAGAACTGTTTTTTAATGTAAAGAAGAAAAATGTTTGAGAACATGAATTTCAAAAGCCTTGTTTTATCCGAGGCATGAATCTGTAGGACTTGCTGGCGAGGAGGGATGATGACCATGGCTTGGGGCACTGTCCTACAACAACTAGGTGGGGTTGCTTTGCCAATGACTGGATTGACTGCTGGTTCTTGTGGTGCTCCACTCGACATTGTTAGATAAAAACAGTGAGCATTCGACGAGGAACCTCACCAGATGAGGAATAGGGTTGTTATTGGGTTCAATTGCATTGAGGAAAGTGAATGGCGTGCAATTATAGTGTGGACGAATATGGTTGGGGATGATAAGTGTCTGAGATTCAGAATTTTATTTTTAATTTTTCATTAATGAAATAATTCATTTACAACATTATTTTCCTGTTTTTAAAATTAGAATTGGTCTCTAAAAAGGTATTTAGCTCTTCTGAAGTGAAGATATGTGGAAAGTTGAAAGGGAGGATTTATTTACCAACGAAAAGTTTCCCAATTTAGGATTTTTAGGGGAAGTGAAAAAAAAAAATTCTACCAAAAGTTCTCTTAGTGCATTTTTAGAATAGATTATAAATTGGGATCTTAGACAATTTTTTTTTTTATCGCACAACATCATATAGGATTGAAAATTTCTCATTTTTTTAGTAGTAGATCTTATTTTTTAATCTTAGATAACTTTTAGTAGGTCTCACATGTATCTCACTTTTAAATATTTAAAAATTTAATATAATTAAGTAATTAAATTTAATAAAAATGGAAGAAATTTTTTTATAAATATTAATAAATATAAAAATGAGCATAAATTTAATTTTTATTTATGATTAGATGTTAAACAAATTAAAAAATACATAAATTTGATAATAATAAAAAATTGGTAAATGTTTCTAAATCTTTTCCCTTGCTTTCTTTTTGCCTGCTTTTTGTTCCATTGGACGGACAATTGGAGACGATGTGTCAACTTCAACATCTTTGATCGATGTTTCTAGATTAGATGACGATGAATATGTTCCATATGTGAAAATTTTCATCCTTTTAGAGCAATTTTCATTAAACTGATTTAACCATTTTGATTGATCTTTCAAAAGTTCTCAAGCATGTTCCAAACCAAAATCATTTCCTTCCAAATGACATATGCATAAAGTATGACATCGTTATCCGTGCAACCACTTTTCTTCAATGATATCGCTTGTTTGTAATGACCTTTGAATTTTTGCATGTCCAGATTATTTTTTGTCATTGTGATTTGAGTTGATTCACTATTCTTTCGCAGAGTTTACCTCGAAATTTGTTGTAATTTTTCGTGACTCTCAACAAAAATGTTTCTTTTTCTTGACCAACACCAACAATTGGATTGGTTGAGATGTCCAGCGATGAACTAATGAGGTGCATATATTCTTTTATTACAAAGGCAACTCGTGGCCTTTTTGTAGAAGATCTTCCTATTTCCTCAACGACGATCTCTTCTAGCCCAATTTGGTAGAGAATTGTGGAATTGCGAACCAACTTCATCATTTGAAACCATGGTAGGATTGTTTGTTGGGATTAAAGGAAATGTTTGAGAACTTTGAGAATTTATGGTGGAAGGGGTTTGAGTGTTTGACATGAAATAATTTGGTGGTAGTGGTAATATAAAAGGAGGGGGGGAGGATGACGATTTTGTTTGGGTTGAAGAAGGCATGTAGTAATTTTGTAAAAAAATTATATATGTTTGTCAATCAAATTGATTTGGATCTATTTCGCACAAATAAAATTTAACTCAGATTGAGATTGGAGAATAGAGATTGACAAATGAAAAATGAGAATGAAAATTGTATGTAACAATTATGTGTGTATTGAACCAATTTACAGGATGTTTATGTGTGTAACAACAAATTTTTTTTGCACCATCGACAACAGTGTTACTGTGCATTTCACCCGTTAATGTGCATGTGTTTTTTACGTGACAAAGGTCACTATGTACACAATAACAATCACTGTGTACACAGTAACAGTCATTGTGTACACATGCCTGTCAGCCTTACACACATTGCCTCCTCATCGCACAGGATGTCTGTCTAATCATTATTGGCTTTTTTTTTTCTCTTCTCCCTTTCCTTTCACTCGTTGACTTTTTTTTTCTCCTCCCTCTCTCCTCATCTCGTACAATGCTTATTCTTTCTTTCTTCGTTGGCTTTTGTTTTATTTTTTCCACCCTCTCCTCATCTCATACGCTACTTTCTTCTTCTTCTTCTTCTCTTCCTCTTCCTTTTCATCTTCTTCCTCTCTTATTATTCTTCTTCTTCTCCTCCTCCTCCTCCTCCTCCTCTTCTTCTTCTTTCCCCCTCCCCTCCTTCGCCGTTCCGAAACTCTGCCAGGACCCCCCTGTCGGTATGTCTATTTTTTGTTTATTTATTTTGCTTTCTTCATCTCGTTCTTCATCTCCTTTTATTTGTTTTTTTCATTTGTCTCCTTCCATTGGTCCTGCTTCTTGTTGTTAAGGAGAAAGAGTAAAAAGAATTGAATAATATGCATATCTTCAGGATTCTTGTACAAGAACTCATTCTCCATGCTAGAAATTTGTCCAATTCCTTTATTGAGAGATCTAGTAAACAGTCAACTGTTGGAGTTGCTATTACTTTCTCGCTTTACACACCACCTTACTTTAGGAAAAAGATAAATTAATAATCAAACAAGCTCTTGTCTCTTGAATTATGAAACTTTACAATTTATTTGTGATTTGAAAAAAGAATAGGGACTCCTATTTTATGGAATTTGACTTCATTTTTTTGTATTGTTATTACATAATTACTTTATTATACTATTTATTTATTGATTTATTAATAATAAATATACATTCAAATTGCCAAGAAAAAATTATAATTAAATTAAATTTATTTTCTTTTGAAGGAGGGAATTACAAAAGAGGAAAAAAAATTAAAAAATTTGTGTTATGATTAAATTTTGTATTTAAACATAACCATAAGGGGAAAATAACGATTTGTTGAGGGTCAAAGAGTTTTGATGAAGACAAATGTATGAAAGAATTCTAATTGTTGATGAAGATAGAGCCAACAAGATGAATTAAAACATTATCAACTCTAGATAAAAGTTAAAGAATAAGGGCTTGTTTGGATGTACGTTTTTCTAAAAATACTTATATGAAGAGAAAAGAAAAGAAAATTAAATGAGCTTTCCCTAAGTTAAAATTAGCTCTTTATTAATTAGTTTGTAAAAATTGTCTCATATAACTTCTCTAAAATATGAAAATACATCTATAAATTAGCTAATGAAAAATTAATTTTAGTTTAAGAAAAAAGTCATTTAATTTTTTTATTTTCTTTTCCTAAAAGTATTCTTAAAAAAGTTTACCCACACACACTAAAGTAACTATGGGCAAAAAGTGTCAAGGTCTTGGGAATTTATGTAAGACTTTCAATTTTACTAAGTCTAGCTCAAAGTATGAACATGAGATAATATAAATTGACATTTAGATAGAAGAGGTTTTTGATGAAAACTCGCATACCAAGCCATACGTGCCTTAGGAATCGATTTCAACGAGCAATAATTTATTAATATTTTTAAAAAAATGGAGCGGGGCTTTTTTTGGAAGAAATTGATTCCCATGCAAAGGATTCAATTATTCCTGAAAGGAATCGTGTCTCATCTGTCAAAAGGATTTTAATAAAATATTTTATTTATTATCTTTTTCTTTTATATTCTTAGTAAACCACATTATTATCTTCTTATCTGCGAAATTATCAATAATTACTCTTTATAAACAGAGGTCAGTCATTGAAAGAAAAAAAAAAAAGAGAGAAGAGAAATACATTGAGCAAAGTTTTGAGTATCTCTTGTGCCAGTTCTTACTAGGATTGTGAGTCATGGTGCTCCAACGTTAAGTTCTAGTATGTCCATTATTACGAGTGCTACATAGCTTTCAACTTATTGCTTTGTGAAATAGAAGGGTGTGTTCCCTTGGTGGTTCTAGGAAAGGTTTTTCCTAAGTTTTGAGAGTGAGTTTTCTCAAATTTGCTTGTCTCATCATTTTTAATGATTATATCTACTAATTTTAAAATTTTCGATAAATTCTAACCAACCAATCAAAAAGAATATGTACAATTAAAGGAGTGTGTTAAAAAAATATATGTCTAACACTTCTCTTAATACATATTTGGATAGTGAACTTTTGGTCCATCACAACAAAATTTAGATACAATTTCAACTATTAATTGAACTAATCCGTATTCACAAACTAGCTATATTTTTTTGCATGACAAAGGCATCTCTTAATGCATATATACAGATTAGAGAAGTGAGTTTTGTTTTTTCTAAAAAAATCTTTTTCATAATCAGCCGTGAAGAAATAAAAACTTTGATCCTTATATTTAAAGAATCTAATTATTTATTAACTATGTTAGTTCAAACAGGTTATATCTCTAAATGTTCTTTAAATATTTTCAATTTGATTTTTTTTTATTACAATTTACCTCTTCTTTATTTTAGAGCTGAGTCTTGATACATTGATATGGTTGTTGCTGTGTAAGGTGCAAGTCAGAGGTTGATGACTTTGGAGTGATCTTATAAGTAATCTCTCGGAAGTAAGGCTTCCCTTGGATATCTAATGATAAATGAAACAAGTAGAATAATAGAGTCAATTGTATTGGGTCAAGACGGACTCTCAAGTCAATTGTGAAAATGAAACAAAAAATGTAAGAGGAGAGAGATAGAGAAGAACTCAGTCAATTAACGTGGGAAAATCTTTTCAATATGAAGAAGTAAAAACTCACGGGACACTAGTCCAGAATCAAACTTCCACTATAAGAATAATGGGTTTACAAAGAATCAAAATACACCAAGGTGGTGGTTCATACAACCTCTTCAACAATGGTGAAAATCAAACTCCTTAGAGTGTTTCACTCAAACTCTCTTGAGATCTCTCAAATGCAAAGCCTTATCTCTCAATTGCAAAACATAAGACTTGCTCAAATGTACTATCAAGAATGTCACTTGAGGCTCTCAATTTCAATATGTCAATTCTCAAATTCTTTCTCTAACTTGCCTCCACGCTAAACTAAGGTATTTATAGTGGTTGAGTAGGTTTAGGATTTTAGAACCCTTAATAGACCTGAGTTAGCATTGGAGGAGGAAACTCAATCCAATAAATTGAACTGAATTAATATGAAAAGGAATAAAATATCATTATCTTGCTTGGATATTAATTTTTATGATAGAACAGAATAAGATTTTCATTCTATTATTTGGTAAGTCACTGCAATGAATGGGTTATAATTTTATTATTCCTGCAAAAAATATTTTTTCCATTTTCATTAAATATTTATAAAAAAAAACTACAGTTAACGGCAATTTAATTTCTATATAAATTAAATTATGATAACTTTAAATTGGTGCACTTGTATCTAACATTAGATCCTTCTTAACAAATAATTTTCTTTTAAAATTCATAATGAAATATTGTCGGTCATATTGTGATGTCTGTACGTAGTTGGTCATTGTGATATCAATATAAAAATAAAAATAAAAATAGAATTCTTGACTACAGTCAAAGATAGCTTTAAAAAACTTAATCAAAGTTGAGAATGAAAAATCGAATACTGTGCTTTTCTTAATGTATTACATCGTTCAGAATACTGTGCTTTTCTGAAATGTTTGCACAATATATCTTGAGTTTGAGTTTTACCGGTGATAAAGCAAAAGTAAAACCTGAGGATATTTCTAGGTTTAAAAGAAAAGTAGAAATATATCTACCTACGGTTTTCATGTGTAAATCCAACAACCAGAATGTAACATCCCGTAGGTCTCCGGTGCGTTATCATTGATAATATCAGATTATCGCTTAACATATCAATTAAAACTTAGCGGAAGCACAGAATCGCTTTTCTTGATTCATTATGTATGGAATAAAACATATAACAATATACATATAAGGTACATAACTTACGCCCTTGCTGATCCAGTTCTCATATCATACACAATTTAGACAGATAAAAGGATACATAGACAGATAATCAAAATACAACAATTGAATTCAAGAGGAATCTCATAAACATATCATAACTAGTCCTGTACATAGTCATATATATCAGTATCTTCACCACAACATGGTGATACAAATTATATCAGCCCTCACCGAGGGTTTACAGAACTATACAACCCTAATCAGGGTACAAAACATAAACAAAAATAAAAAATGAGCCTTCAAGTTCCATCTGCTGCTTTCAGCCAAGCAGAAACGTCTCTACTCGGGCCTCCTGCCCTGAGACTGCTCTCTTCTGCCTGAAGAGTCACCTGAAATCACAAATCCCCACACGGGGTGAGATACATATCTCAGTAAGCTCAGGGTCCTTGGGAAATCATCCCCACCCTGGCCCACAATCACAATACAAACATCAGACAAGCACACATATCAATTCTGGCACACTGGCCTGGTCCTCTGACCCTCATACACATGAGCAGTTATTTATTCCACAAGCATGACAGAGAATCCCTCGATGCCTTGGCAGAGAATCCCTCAATGTCGTTTCACATGACAGAGAATCCCTCAATGTCCTGGCAGAGAACCCTCAATGCCGTCAATACATGGCAGAGAATCCCTCAATGCCCTCAATACATGGCAGAGAATCCCTCAATGCCGTCAAACAGTTCATAGCACAACCAGGCACAAATGCACACATAGTAATGTAAGTATGCAACAATCAATGCATGCATTATGAATATGACCACCACTCCCCCGGAGTGTGGTGTGCAACCAAGTGGGAAATCATTTCCCAGGGACTCAGAACTTGCCTGGCAGAGTATCACTCTGTAGTTCTTTCCCTGGTCTGTGGCTCCCGCCACCAACAGTCTCAATATCACGCTCTAATCAAGGCATATACTAATATCAAAACCAATCCACAGGCATTCAACATAGAACATATTATAAACAGAATTCCCCTATCCTAGGGTTCAACCATTTCAGCCCAACGCACACTAGGCCATAGGCCATCATAATCCTTTACAAGGTTTCTTGAGGCTGCATACCAAGCATCTGAGTCATTCCAGACTCAATGCACAGTCTATACATATAAGCTCTGGCCAACATTGGCCCATAATTCAAATATCACTGGAATGGTTTAAACCTCAACCAAGGCACCGTTCAACTAACCTCTCAGGCTCAACACAGTCATAATCAAGGCTCTAGCATGTCAGATAACCATCACAAGTGACTATCACACAGCCACACATGCATCCACAGAGCCAATATCCAAAATTCACCAATTCAAAAACTGAAAGCTAATCCTTCATCACTAAACAGTTTTAAACAAGTTTCTCTACAGGACCCTGGGCTAATTCAAGCCCTATCACATATGGGTCACTATTCTCAGAAAACCCCAAATTCAAAATCAATCGGAGAAACTTGAGATTCTTACCTCAGTGGCGACTAGAAAGACCTCAGGACAGCTTCCTTGAGCCCTGGTGTCCTTAACACGCCTTGAGTCCGTGCCAAACTCAAGTTCCTAAGCTTTTCCCTTCAGAAGGAAATCTCACCCAATTGGATTTTCAGGAGAGGCAATGAAGGATTATAGCTTTCTAGGTGATTCTCTCAAGTTTATAGGTTATTAGGAGGTGTTTAGGCTAGTATATAAGGTCCTAGGAAGCTTGAGTTCATCAATAATGGAGGTAGGGGCGCGGGGAAGAAGACAATTGTTTTCTCCCCAGCCTAAATCGCGTTCTGCCCTTTATCTGGGCCTGCCCGAGGTTTGGCGCGATTCGCGCCAGAACCGGCGCTACCCGCGCCAACATGGCGGTGGCCCTGGCGCCAACAGCGCCACTTCCACGCCTCCAGCGTCAGCTTCCAGAACTTGTGACGCTATCAGCGCCAACCTCCCCTAGCATCTGGCGCCGTCCGCGCCACACTTGGCGTTGTACGTGTGGAAATCCAGTGAAACTTGGTTTTCCAGACCACTTTCCGCGCCACCCGCTCCACCCATGGCGCGACTCGCGTGGGCTGGAAAACCTCTGGCGCCCCTCGCGTGGCTCTGACGCTCTAGGCGTCAAGTTCCAGTGGATCTGGCGCCATCAGCGCTAGCCCTAGTGACATCCGCACCACATCCTCAACAGGGTTTTCTTCCAAAGATCCATGGCGCTATCAGCGTGGGATCTAGCGCCAACCGCGCCATATTGAGAGTTATCACATAGAAATGAATAAGGATATTGAACACCGTAATGTTCTATTCAAAACAGGAACTATATCCTCCTTATACGAAAGGAACCATATCCATCACCATTCAGAAAACAACAAACGATAGATATTGTTATTTGGATCAACTCCTTGAAAACTGCTCAAAATTTGAGTGCAATAACGTTCTTCATATTTTTGCATTACTTCAAAGGTGTATATATCAGGTAAGAATTTTTTTTGAATAACAATTTTTCACAATTCCAAGGCTATGCCTTCACACACCTTTCAGTTTTGATGAATTTCTGTTCAATATAGATCGTGTTTAAGCATGAAATACCAGCCTAAACACTGGTCAAGAACAAAAACAAGGGGTTGTAAAATGAGGAAAAATGTCTAGTAATTCTAGTAATAATTATAATAGTATATATGAGTATTTTTAATTTGGGAAATATTAGCACACTCTGAAATTATTATTTTTGATGAGTTTTACTTTTTATTTAGTGATTTTCTCCCTAATTTAGAAATGAGACTAATCAAAATTAATAAATTTAAATAAATTTTAGTCAATCACATAGAAAATATTAAAAAGAAAGTATCAGTATATCGATCTAATATTTTTCTTTTAATTTTATCCCACATTTTCTAAACTTGGGGAAACAAGTCTTCAAATCAATTGAATCCAAATCTATCGCCCCATTGTAGACACGTAAATAGCTGCAGTAGTGATTGCAGGGTGTCGTCTCAGGTTATCATAACTTTAAGGACACGTTCTATATTGCTAACTTAATCATCAAATCATAATGCAACTATTTAGCCACTTTGATCTTTAAATTTTCCTATTAAATGTAAATTATAACCTGTAATTTGAACTATAAAAATGTCAATCAAGTTACTGATCTTTTAAAAATATTTACAAAATTAATTAACATTTTTATTAATGGAAGATTAATTAATACTAACTTGCCATCGTTCGATAACTTAACATGAGTGTTTTGGATACAAGCATTCATTTGAATTCAATAGGAAAATTTTCTGTCGCTATTCACTCTCACAACTATGCTATGCTATATTCCTCAGATCTGAGTTCAGTTAGCAATATAATATCTTTTAAACATAAAAATACAGAGAAAGTTGAATTCTTTACATAAAGTTCATACATGTTACATTACATCCATATCATATGTGTGGAAATATTAGCTATTCAAATGTCTGCAATTTGTTTGCTTCTAATAGTAATAGGCTCCTTCCTATCCCTTGTACATTTTAACCTGTTTGGATCCTAAACTTCCTGCTTAGAAAAATGATTTTAAATGTATAATTAATAATTTTTTTGGGCGAGTAAAAATCTACCATTATTTCTCTCTCTACATATTTAATGGAAATTAATCAGTCCATGTATGCATATGTTGATCATCACTACACTCCATGACCATTTCAAAGGAAAAAATCTAGTGCACATGAAATGCATGCAAAATTACTTTTGACTACAAACATCAAAATATATTACTTTTGATAAAATTACCTTTCGATCATGCCTGTTTGTTTTTATTCTTTTAAAAATTATTTTAATTGAAATTGTCTGAAAACTTTTATGACAATTGTAATTTGTTTTTAGAGAAAAAAAATGCTCTCATCCGGAAAATATTATTATTTCTCCATAAATTTAAAAATAATTTTGAATAAGTATAAAAGTATCATAAAAATTATGCTTTTAAAAATTTATCTAAAGGCGTTTAAAATATGAACTCCAACACAAATTTATAATACAAAAATGTTTTTAATTAGATGTTCGTAATTAATCCGGAATGCATCCCTTAAAACTTAATAATTATTTTTGGATATCCAAAATGCTAATTTACACCTAGTGAGAGAGATAAAAGAGAGAGAGAGAGAGAGAGAGAGAGAGAGAGAGAGAAAATTAAGTATTATAGATGATATGATGTTATAGGAGGAGAGATAGAATAAATAATAAAGTGTTAATTAAGTGTTTTGAAAAATTGAGTGTCCACACATCATATATTGTTTAATCTGTGTATCATTGGAATAGGATCGATCAACTACATCCTGCTGCCTTTTTTTTCTTCTTAATCTCTGTTTCCACACAGCTAATGACCACATGCAAGCATTTAGAGGTATGATAATTTCATGTACACCTAAATACCAGCCCAATGATAACTTAATTAGCTTGTCAAGATGGTTGTGAGTTCTTTTTTTTTTTTGGGTGCATGGGGGGTTGTTTCTAACTTTGAACTAACACATCAGAATTCAGAAATTATTTTCCTTGAATGCAATATACCATGCACTATATATATATATATATATATATATATATATATAGGAAATGCAACTTAATTTAAATCATGAGTTCGTTTTAACTTTTACACACAAACATTTGCTTAAAATTAAACTAGTAACATTGCAAGGAAGAGGTGCCTCAAACGTCATACAACGAATATGGAACATTGTTGAAGTGTCCGAAGTACATAATCCTTTGTTTACACAAAAGCTAGCTCGAAAATCAGATCACAGTATTTATCTACCTAACTCTAGTAAAAAAAAAAAAATAGCATTGTTGTAAGGCCAATTCTAACGTCAAGTCCAAAAAGCAGGTTCACGGGTGAGGCAATAAAAATAACCGTAAGATATATTAATAAAATATTTAATGGTTGAGATTCAATAAGGGTAACCAGATCAGTAGGTAAGTTTTAATATATTTTTTTTGGAAAAAAAAAATACGACCGAAATGTCGCGGAGCGGCTAGCGTTCTCCACGGTCGGCCAGAGAAACCACGGCCAAACCACGCCTCTCCACCAGCGCCTAGGCTACTCGGAGCAACATCAGCAGTTCTGCAAGGACGTGACGGGCGTGACGCTCACACACCAAAACCGTGAGGTTGACGTCTTTCGCGTGAGGGAGGAAGCTATGGGAAGAAAAAACAAATGTAGAAGAGTGGCAGCGGCGCAGGGAGGTTACATTTGGCACCGTTGTCGTTTTCGTTTTCCGGCAACAGCCACGACAAACAGTATGCGGCGTTTCTGGGGGGTTCCATATTTGGGTTGTGACAGAACGAGAATGAAGAAATAAAGTGAAAAAACCCAGATCTGCAAATGCGTCCATTGTCTGCAACTGTCTAACTAGATCTATGAATGTCGTAAACAGATTTTTCTACTTTTGGCGAAATCGACATAACCATAACTCTCAAGCACAAAGAGTTTCTCCTTTATTGTTGCAGTGAATTTTTCTTTTTCTGCTGGTTTAAGTTGATTATAGATGTTGTATTTTAATTGATAGAATGAGTGAGAATGTTGAAATTTTCTTGATGCTTTGGTGCATTATCTCTCTCTCTGGCCCATTCTTTTGTTTCACGAAAAGAAGCTAGCTTTTCATATGGAAGAAGATGAATGAACAGTATATGAACATAGCAGGTTTTCTTTTTCTGCTGGTTTAAGTTGATTATAGATGTTGTATTTTAATTGATAGAATGAGTGAGAATGTTGAAATTTTCTTGATGCTTTGGTGCATTATCTCTCTCTGGTCCATTCTTTTGTTTCACAAAAAGAAGCTAGTTTTTCGTATGGAAGAAGACGAATGAACAGTATATGAACATAGCATATCCTCATTTGCAAATTTTATAATTTTCATGTAACCGCCTGTTACCTCCTATAACAGGTCATAAGTGGTGCTTCACCCGTGAATCCTTCTTTTCGGACTTCACGTTAGAATTGGCCTTGCTGTAAAATTTGTTTGCCTTTTCAGCAGAGAAAAATATTTGATCAAATCCTAGACACAAATCAGCAGAGTACCGTATAATAATTAACTGATAAGAAATTTTCTCCTCCTGTCATATTTAGAAATAAGTACATTCCAAATAATGTCATGAAGAAAATTATGTTGTTGAAGTGAAAGGCTCATGTACATTTTTTTCAGAAAACTTAAGAAAACAATCATGCTGGACTTGTGAGAATTTCAAATTTAAATAATTAAATAGATTCTTGTGGAGGCTACCAATGATTTGAGGTTGATAAGCGCATCATATATACAACACTGAGTGAACCACTTTATATTTGAAGTTAAAAAATGCTCCAACTTCGAAGTGAAATAATTTCCGAGATTAAGGACCAGTCATTCTACTACTAGAAGTGCTTTTGGATATAATGTTTGGATATAAGGTTAGAAGTGCTTTTGAGAACTTCTTTACTGAAAAAGATACTATATTTCTAATAGAAAAACTCTCAAAAGTACTTCTAACTTGTATCCAAACAGAACAATACTTATACTAATATAAAAAAATACTAATACATCCTTTTTATAAATATAAGCTTTATATATACAGAGAAAGATAGAGTGCAATTCAAATCAAATTGTTGAAACATTAGATCGATCTTGACATACTTCATTCTGTACTGATTTGGTTACTAATTTTTCTGTTTTATTACTATGATTTTTAACTTTTAGGTTTTCCAAAGGCACATTAACTATGGCTACTTTGAAATAAAAATAATACTAGAATTAATCAAATTTTCTTAGGTTCAGAAACCAGCAATGCATAATTAAATAGGTTATTTGAGGCAATACTTGTGTTCGTGCCCCTATAGCTCTGTGGTAGAGCGTCAGTCTTGTAAACTAAAGGTCTATATTTTGATCCTGCATGGGGGGGCATTCTAAAAATCTTTTTGTACATCGAGCATCTATCTTCATCATCTCTATTTATTTTACAACATCATCTCTATTTTTTTATTATCATATTATTGGATCATCTCTGTTTTTGCTCCAGTAAAAAGATGTGTATAATCATTATTATGTTGAAGTCTTGTATTTTTGTTCCTTCCAAGTGATGTATAAATATTTCTTGGAAATAAAAAAATTTCTACCAATGTTAATTTATAAATAATTCCATAGATAAAAAAAAAATCCGTGATAATATAATGCAAAATTACTAAACTTTCTTACGGTAATTGATAGTAAAATTAAACAAAAGTTTAGTGAACATACATTGTCATTGTCAGTATAAAAAAATTTACATTATTAATAACCAATTAAAAATTATTGTTGGTATGATTTATATTTTTAGTTTTGACAACTGATTCTCAACCCTTTGTTTGAGCTTCTTATTTTTAATTGGTACTTTTATCATTTTCATCTAGTATTTTTCGTGCATATTTTAATACCAATCCCAAATCTACCACCAGAAATATATTTATGTACCTTATAAGTTGTAAGAATAGCAAGCCAACTCTACTATGATTTGATGAAGCCTGAGCTAGAGGCATCCAAAAATCGATTTGATTATATCTCATAAATGTCAGGGTTACTTACAGAGCTTTCCATAAATACACCAAAACTTTAGACCAATCAGGCTGCTTTATTCCAAGTCAAAAGAAAACATCTATAATATCAATTTTGCCAAGGGCAAAATATAGTTTCTACCAAGCTGGATTAACCAAGTTCCACCATGGTACTTCCCCATTATGGAATCTGAAAGAAACTTTAGCCATCAATAAAAGCTAATTACCAGCCCAACGCCTCTTTCGAGCTGGTCTATGTTGCTTCATTTCACCTGTATCTACAATGGAATCATTGTTGAGCTTCAAACTCTCTTCTGCTTCTTTTTTCATTTTCATGGGTTGCTTAAAGCGTTCCCTACGTTTCTCCATCTTGGCTAATGAATCAAGAATCCTTAGACTGTCGTAACCACCTATATATTGGTCAGAACTATTTTCATGTTGTGACATTCTCTTCTTGTTCACACTGTCAGTCACTGCTGGACCTTCAGAAGCATCTCTTCTGGATACAGAAGCCTTCTCCGTGTATGGTTCTTCTGCAACAATCTGACCTTCCTCGAAGTCCAAGCTTTCTTTCTGCACTTGATCTTGAAGGTTTTTCACCCATTTCCTACTTTTGAGGTTGCTCTCGTATTTTGGGGAGTCAAATTTGAAGGTATTTTTATTAGATTCATCAAAACCCACTGAAGCTCTCCTCTGTTTCTTAGCAATCCCCTGGTTGACATTTTCAAGCCTGCCATTGTACAAGACTCTGGAACTTCTCACTTGAGACTGTTAATAGTCAAACCAAAAACAAGGAAAATATCAATATACATTTAACAAATAAGAAACCCCGACGCTGACATACGCAGAATATTGCGCCAAATAAATATAGTGAGGTGTGACAAATGTGAGCCATGGGAGTGGCAAATATAAACATAGAAACTAACAGAATGATCATTAGTAGTAAGCAAGCATTAAAGTGAAAAACATGGTAAAGGTATTACACACCTTTCAAGCTTTATTATGAGCTCAATATAAAAAAAATGTTGCATACAAAAAGTTATGAATCTGCTAAATCATCCATTAAATACAAATCAAATTGGGTACTACACTTTGTATCTGGATAAATCTAATATTGATAAATACAACTAAAAGTATGAATGACACTAAAACTATCAAAGTCATATCAGATCAAGATAATCTAAGCATGAAAATGAGGCTTATAAAATATCGAATTTGGTAGAGTGGCCAATGTCTTTTTATCACAATCAACAATAAATGCACCTTCATGCCATCAATAATCAACTTTGGAAATCATTTTAAAGAACTAAAACTTCATTTGAAGAAAAGCCCACAGAACAAAAGCCAGAAACCATTTATAAAGTATAAAAACCTTAAACATATAATAGGCTTCTAGGTAGATAGGAGCATTTAGCAGAGAAAGATAAATACCTGAAAAGACACATCCTTATTGTCCAAAACACAACCTTTCTACATAAAAACCAATGCAGGCTTTTGAAAGTGATAAAATAATACAACTATTTTGCAGATCCATGTACTAATAATAGAATTGAATAGACAATACAATTTTGACAAGTTAGGAAGAAAAGATAGTCTTGCCCAATTCTCTCCCCAGTCTACTTATAAAAGTAATTAAAGGCTAAAAAGCATACTATGCCCATCACGATCTAAGGATAAGTTATAGTTTACCAATAATATATCTCATACCTAATAGAATGAGAAATTCGAAAAACAATAAAATGTGCCAGAAATGTGTGATATCCAATCAATTAAAATTCTAAACAAAATAAGTGCATTCATTATCTCAAGCCAAGAGATTTACAGATGTGGTCCTGATAAGGAATGATCATCAGCCATGTTGATGGAAGCAAGCTTAATCACCACAAACCCATTTCCATATTATTTCACATTCCTAGCACGACCATGTACTAATTTCATTGAATGGTTTAGAAGCAAAATAGAAAAGTGAGAAATTTTATTCTATTATGAACAATATCCAAAGCCTTATTCTACTAGAGGCAAAGTTGTCAAACATTTGATGACATGACTATCAGTGTTATCAATGGTCGATGGATGAACATGGCGGAAGGCATGGCCACTATTTAACAACACTGATGACTATTAATGTACCGTTCAATATTACTAAACAATGAGATTAATGTTACGACTTCAAGAAACTGCACAGATTTACTTCATATGCTTGACTGGGAAAATTCTCTAGAATATTGTATTTTGGCTTGATATTGATGCTGAAACTCAACAACATCAATACAATCTGAAATCAGTCCAAACTTAAAATCATTTTTTTAAAAAAAAAAAAAAAAAAAAAAATAAAAAA
>PYAF01005739.1:58507-84972 GCA_007407185.1 Glycine tomentella
CCTTCCCCATGAATCAAGTCAACTGATTTCCTGTATCTCAGCACTGCCTGCCCACCCTTACTTCTGCACATAATCTTAGAGCTACCTTTAAAATACTTCTTATTATCTCGTTTTGGCATACTTAGCTGATGCTGCTGCCATGGCAAATCATCACTCTGAATCTTAGTAAACAGAGATGTTGCATGAGTTTCATGATGCCTAAAAATAATTTCATCCTCTGTCCAGTTCAGGAACTTAGATGGGGACCTATAAAACTGATACTCTTTCACAGGATAAATTGGGGAATCTTCATCTTCAGCAGTGTCAGTATAATCACACGACCAGTTGCTGTCTCTGTTGTCCCTAGCATGCTTATCTCTCCCCGAACCCCCAAGGTTTCCATTTACTCTTGACCCATAGGCATAATTTTTCACTGAATCTGTATAAGATTGTCTACGATACTTAAAATTTGAAGTCTGGTAGTGTGTATATTTCTGACAATTATCTTCGACATCAATTGTCCCAGAACACAAGTTATTCAAAACTAAAGGGGGGCTGTCAAAACGTCTTCCCCTACGGATAGATCTTCTCCAATCTCTATCAATATGTGGAAACTGCTCTTCACGATTATTATCCAAAAATTCCAGTTCTCTATCAGCAACAGTGGACATTCTATAGCTCTTGTTTAGAAACTCAAACTCGCATTCATCAAAATCATCAATGCAATTTCTTTCCATAAAATGGGATTTTTCATCCATTCTTTTCCTTTGAATATACCCCTCTTTATCAGGAAAAGATGAATGTTTTGGAGGAAACTGCCTTGACTCCCTGTAGGAGCAAGGACACAGGTCATCAGAAGAGTGCCCACAACCAAGATGATACCAATCTCTCTCTCTGTCCTCACTATCTGCAGATCCAGGACCTGGTTCAAATAAATAATCCTCCACATCCCCATTTTATCTGTCATATCGATTAGTATTCTCCCTGAAGCTTTCTCGATCTTCATGGTAATATTTAGAGCGCCATGAAACCAACTCATCAATGACCTTTTCACCGCCATAATAGTAGGATTGTTTTCTTTCCCTATTACATGAAAGATCTCTTCTTTTATGACTGCCAAAAACTTGCAGTTGGTCTTTATGTCTGCCATAATCAACTGGTTGGAGAGCCAACAGAGACAGATTCCTAGCACTTGACTTGAGGATGGAGACATCATTCTCATTTTCAGTGTGCTTATTCATATCATAACTACTAGGTTCATATCCGCCACTTTGGTGCCTCCATTCCTTTCTGAATTGACCTCTAGTTCTTGAATTATAAGCTGCACTTACTGCTTTTTTATTGTTACTGTTGTTCTTTGAGTTCTTCCAATAAAGTGCCGAAGACTCCTTCATTTCAGTAACACAATTCCACGATTTCCCTTTTAAAGGGCTAAGACTTTTATCATTATCAACATATACACTGTTATCTGTTGCCTCAGAATCACTATCAGTATAGGAAGTCAGGCTGTGCTCTTGATCTCCAAGAGACAATTCCGATTCAATCCAACATGGATAAGAACTACATGCATCTATGCCACCACCTTCCTCTGCTTCTGTTTCTCCCTCTGGCACTTCTGCAGTATCTTCAGAATGTTGGTCTGCTTGATCCCTATGCTCATCTCCATCTACACCAGGAATCAGCCCACTTCTGTGAAATGCAGAGTCCAGATATAAGTTGTGAAGCTGATAAAAGGTCTAATGTACTAAACCAAGAAGAAACATTGAGAATTTTAACAATCAACTAATTTGTCAATAGGGGAAAACATGGTAGTCATTCACAAATTACAATAAAGAATAATTAGAAACAAGGAATGCTGACAACTATACATAAGAAATGATTATCCTAGTATACGTTTTAGGATAAAGCTGCAGTTAAAGTACTAGTGTTATGTAATAAGCTTTTCCTCAAATAAGATTTTACAGACAATCAACACAGAAGGTTGAGGATAGGAGTTTTCTATATTTCGCAAATCAAAAAATATTCACATATCTATATTACTTTATAGTTTCATCTAGAACTTGAATTTGACAAATTTATCCATACTTCTAACATGATGGAGTATACAGAAATGCAAACAAGCTTCAATAAAGTTCAAACAGATCTGTATTCAATAATCCACACAAGAGAATATATAGAAAGGAATCAAATAGATGCAGTGTATCTGACCTTCTCTGAAGAGAAGAGTCCTCTACTTTTTTCACATCTTCCAACTGATCTTCAGACAGCACTTCATTGAGTTCAGCGGAAGAATTAAGAACATTTCTCTTATTGCCTGCCATAGATTCCCCTTCTATTGATGCATCCATTACAGTGCTATTGCCAGAACCAGAACAGTCATCAGAGGAGTCAAGCAGCTTGATCTGCCCAAAACCAATAATAATTACTACAAAGACATAAGCAGCTACAGCACAAAAATTGTTGTAAACAGAGTGAGTACACACCTCTATAACATTAAAATCCCTATTACGTGGACGCCTTACATCCATGGATGGTTGCCGTTCAACCATGCTGTCCTCAACCTGAATTGCTCGGCCTTTTGGCTGAATTATCAAATATCAGTCATCAGTCAGTAACACAGTATCAAAATCAAGTTCATATTTACAAGCAACAGTTAATAAGATTACTTAAAGAAACTCACAAAATACCAAAAACTGTAAAATTATAATGGGTGCTGAAATTATAAGGAAAAGATGGAAAAAGGAAGAGAAGGGGGGCAGGGGAGCTCTGAATGTTATCTCTTAATGTGTGAGAGTGAGATGTGTTACAAAACATTAACTGGTTTGATTTATGCTAATAACCAAGATCAAGCACTAATTTAATTCAATTAATCCAAATCCATCCCAATAGTACTGTTAACAAAACATGACTCCCAACCACATGAATAACCCTAATTCTAACAAGAGCCAACAGCTGAATATCTGCATACCAATCCACAATCTGATGAAGGAAAAAATGCATTTCCTGACACAACTTGATCAGTTTGCTCTCTCAGGGCTTCCTGAAATACTTATCCCAGTCAGCAAGATCAGACAAGAGAATTCACCACAATAACACAACATATTTGTTATTACTTAAGTATACAGATATTATATTAAACACCTGATTCCAGTTTGTAGAGTCATCAACAGAAATACCAGTTTGCAAGGATGTTCGCCAAAGTTGCTCCTACTTACAGTGTAACACTATTATCAGTTATGTTTCTTGTGAGTCTCTAATAAAAACCAAATGTCAATTATCTCAATGTTAACCATTAAACAGATAACCTAGTGGTTAATGCAAAAAACTGCGGCAGAAATTCCAGTACAGCTAGCCAGAGGAATGGATAAATAAATTATGCCAGCATCTAACCAGAGAAACCAAAAGACAATTATCACTTAAAAGATAAAAAGTGAGATCTCTTGGGCATAACAATATACCCACCAATGAAGCACAGTATAGCTTCCAAGTGCTCTCGTTAAAACCGAAGTTAAAGTAATCTGTTATGTCAACTCCAGGAACCTTCCATGGCTTCTCCGTTAATGTATCAATGTTTACATCAAATATACCCCTGCAATAGAGAGGGGAAATCACAATAGACTATAAGATTTACAAATGCTAGCTAGAATAATATAACATGTCCAAAATACCATGATCATTGCCAATTTCAGTATGAGATATATGTGATCACATTGAACTCTGCAATGATATACCGCTTACTCACACCACATTCAGTTTATCAAAGAAATAAAATTAACTCAGCTCTGTATGGACTGCATATCAAAATGCATAGACTGACCAGTACCAAGGAAGAGCCAATCCATATCCACATTGAACAGCCATAGGATTTTCTGCAAGACACACTCGAGAGGAACTCAATGCAAGGTTCTGGATGTATGTATCACCATTCCTCATCCCTTTATTAATGGATGAAATGTAAGAAGCCATACCCATGGACGCATTGGCCTTCATATTATTCAAAATCGCCAATCCTCGACTCCTCCCACTCTACAGAAAGAAATCACAGTTCACTAAGCAACACAGCTTGAACAATTTTAAACACTAAACAAAACAAAACAAAAATGCATTGCACCACTTCAACAGAAAAACAATCCAAATAGAAAAATAACAAAAAAAATAGCACGCTATTTATATAACTTCTAATCTATTTCTTTAAGACATTGCTTATTCATTACAGTATCCACAAACAATTAAAATAGCAATCCAATTACATATCATCCAATTACTAACAAAACAAATTTGGAAAACAGAAACAACTCAAAGAAAGAAAGAAGCAGCAGCACCTTACTGACCTTAGGATGAAAAAATCTGGAACCGTTGTTATCATCACCGTCGTCGCCATTTCCGTCGTCTTCGCAAGCATCAGCTCCGACAGGAATATCCTCGTCATTCAGCAAGATTTTCAGATCGTCGTCGTCGTCGCTGTCACTCTCAGCAGCACAGTCATCATTCTCGTTGTCCATATCCTTATCAAGATTCAAAATGTTACAGTTTACATCTTCTTCTTCTTCTTCTTCTGAGATGGCATTGGGAACTTCAATGTCGACGGCGTAGAGTTCGCCGAAATCGTCATCGTCGAAACCTTCCATTTTCAGTATATATTCACATCACAGCCACCTGAGGAAGAAGAGTCGTGAAATGAAATGAAATGGCTACGCCACCCAAAACCCCTAACTAAACTATAAAAATATTTCTCATTTGTCAAAACAAAAAACCTTTCTCCACGAAAGCGTATCCTTTGCCAAAAGTCCAAAACCCTTGCACAATCTTAAACCCTAGCAGGCACATTTTAGAACTTTGAAAAATTAAGCAGAGTAACAATTATTAATGCAATATTTTGTAAATTATTCTTTTCTCAGTTAGACATTTTTATTTTTATCATACTTAGTTTTCCATTTTATATAAAAAAAATTATAAAAGTTTACTGTTTTTCAAGTTTCAAGTTTTAATGTTAAACCTTAAATCTATATTACATAAATTACTCCCTTCATTTTTAATTCAAATTTACTTGGTGACTAAGTCCCGATAAAAGATAATGACAACAATAAATTTACAGTAATGAAAATAGTCATAACTGTGCAATTGTGGCCATAAACATGATGAGAATCATAATTACAATAATGATACTAATATTAAGAGTAATGATAATGACAATAATCATAATATCATACAAAATATCTTAATTGAAAAATAGTGGAATTAAATTTATAAATTTTTTAAAAGAGAAAATAAAATGTCTTAAATAAAAATTAAGAAGATTAAAATCACATATTTAATAAAATAAATAGATGAAAATTACATTTTAACTTTTTTATTAATTTTAAAACTTAAATATATGTGATATTTAAATATTAGAATTTTTTTATTTGGAAGGTGTAGTTGAGGATATAATGATATTCAAGTATCATATATCTATCAACATAGAGGAAGACAATACATAAATCATACTTCCACGAACCAAGCATATTAAAAGATCGTTCCTAAAAAATGGTGGGGTGAGATAGATAGCTCGTCGAGTTACTATTTTTTGGTTTAAAAATATTGTTGTTGTTGTGTGCCTTCACCATTATGTGGTCTCTGATTGCCACTGCATAGCCTTCAACCACCACCTAACGAAGCACGACCTCACGTCATGCCATTCTAAGTAATTAATTACTATCGTACCCCAACTAAAAATTTAAGAAAAAGTAATTAAAATTACTATCATATTCCAACTAAAAATTCAAAAATATATTAAAATATATTTTTAATATATTTTTATATTTAAATTATATAATTTTCATATCTAATATCTTATTAACTCTCATTTTTTTTCTCTTAATATATTTTTAACTCTCAAACAAGAAGGAATGAACTTTCTTCATTTTCTTTCTTTTTCTTCCCCTCTCTTCTCCTTAAATCTCTTTCATTCCGATTCCCTCTTAACTCCCAAACAAAACTTTAGCTTTCTCAATCAAGGCCTCCAAGGAACACCATAGCATCGTGTTGTTAATTAATCGCTATCGGCAATGGACTATATTGTCCACTTCAGCGTCTCTGTTTCGTATTGCCTTTAACACGCTATGCTACCTTTAACAACTTCCAAAACATTAATTATGATTTTATTTGTTTTGGTTTTATTTAGTTTAACTAGCTTTATTTGCATTATTTTACTTATTTACCATTGTTTACTCGTGTTAGATCAATAAGATGTATGGTGGAACTTGACCCACTTAGTTATTGTAATTTTCTTTTCTTTTTTTCCTTTTACAAAGTTTTATTGTTTAGTGTATATAAATATGTTTATATTATGGCGGATTCTATAATTGATAAGTGCAACAAGTGATCCATCAGTGGACCAATATTTGACAACCATTAGATATAATGTTAAAATATTGAACGATAAAGATTAATTGTTTTTATTCACCTAATATAACTGATGTAACAGGTTTGTAATTAACCGAATAAATGTTATTTAAAAATTTGCTTTATTGGCTTTCTCTTTGATTCCTTTTAAAACTATTTTCAGTCTTAAGCCTTTATATGCTTGGATATTCCTCTCTCCCCTAAACCCATTATCAAAACTTAATTTCACTCTGTTAAAAGAAAAATTATCCATTTCCCCTTAGTGCTTTCTCAATATGTTTTCTTAAAAAAGATGTTATGGTTGTTGCAAGGAACATAACAGAAAAAAAAAATACAAAACTCAAGTGGTGTTACTGTTATAAGCGGGGATTCCATCGGACAGAACAATAACAACAGATAAAGGAAATTGAAAGCGAAAAATGAACACAAATATTTTACGTGGGAAAACCCTGAAGAAAAAAAAACCCACGGACAAGAGTAGAAAAATTTTCACTATGGGAACTCCAACACTACAACCTCCCTTTTATCACAAGGAGAGAACAATTTTATCTCTCTCTTGAACTAGGGAATACTCCTCACAAAATTATACTCAAGAATAATATTATAACAAATAATATTATAAGAGAAGAGAAGAAGATTTTGGTGTGAAGAATATGAAGGGAGGGGGTCTTTATTTATAACCCCCAATCTTCCTCCCTTGGCTTGTTCCCACCGATGTGGGACTTGTCTCCAACAGTTACCGAGTTCCGTAGACATTGCCTTAACTCAGTGACAACTAGTCATTAAAAGGAACATACTCTTGCGAGAACTTGCTCTTTGATCTCTCTGTCACCCTCGTATGTTGTGTCCTTGAAGAATCCGAATCCGACGGTGAATTTTAATGATCCAATTAGATTTTGATTGGGAGTTAGGAGGGGAATAGAAAGAAAAAAGATTTAAGGGAAATGGAGGGAAAGAAAAGGGAGAAAAATGAGGGAAGTTTCTTTCTCCTTGTTTGTGAGTTAAAAATATATTAAGAGAAAGAATTTGAAAGTTAATATGATGTTAAATGTGAAAATTATATAATTTAAATATAAAAATATATTAAAATATCTATTAATATTTTTTTGAATTTGTAATTGGGGTAGGATAGTAATTTTAATTACTTTTCCTTCTAAAAATCCTTAAATTGGGGAAACAACAATTTTTAGGTTTTGGAGGATTTCAGAGGAGTTTTAAGAATCCTCAAATCCTTCTTCTCAAAAATTAAAACTCTCAAACAAGGAGATGTCACATCTAAACCTTTCCCTTCCCTCCTTGTCCCTCTAAAATCCCTCTCCCAAACAAAGCCTTATGGACCACTTGTTTCACTTATCCACCGTACAATTTGTCTTATATTTTTATGAAATATGGTTACAAATACAATATTATTAGGTAAAAAAAATGGGCAAAGTTTTAATGATTCTAATTTGGGTGCATAAAATAATAGTAATAAAACAAATCTACAAAAGTTAATAATAATCTACTAAAAAAAAGTAAAATGAATTGATTTCTTTCTTTTTTACCTCCAACTTGCTCGTAAATAATTAAGGTGGATTAAAACTTCCAACTCATTCATCAAAGGTGGACTTACTCGTCCTAACTCATTTTTGGCAGGCTAATTGAGGACGGATGAGCTGACTTGTTTTGTCATCCCTAATATTATTTGTATCTCTTAAAAATCACAAATCTTAATTCTTTGGTTAAGATATTAGGTAGTATGAAGTTTATCTATGTATGTTCAACCATTATGAGCTGTCTTTGATGATATCAAAGATAGTCAAATACTTTAACTCCATGTGTTTGCAACCACTATTATTCTTTATATAGAACACCTCAACATTATTATCACATAAAATCAAAATCCTTAGTGGCATAGCAATATACGAAGTCAATAATGTAATTTCTATCACAAGATTCCTCAACCAAACATCATAAATAACAAGAAAATAACAGGCAATTAATGAACTATGCTTGCAATAAGGGTTTGTTTCTTACTCTTCCAAGATATCATGCATCAAGTCAACATGATAATGTATCTAAAAGTCTTTGTTTTGTGTCACCAGACACCAATACACCCAATTAGATCTTATTTGTGTATATTGTTGTCTCCACAATTTGTCCACTCTCTTATACATCAATATGTGTTCCTTAGTTATTTTCAAGTACCTTATGAATTTCTTAGCAACTATCCAGTGACCGTTCCTAAGTTAGACTAATATCTTCCTAGATTGCTAACTATGGAAGACATATGAAGTTTAATGCATACTTAAGCATAGATAAGGTTGTCCATGGAATTCGCAACAAGTCTGTCATTCATTTTTGCTAGCTCAATATCATTCTTAAGATATCAATTCTTACTAAATTCATCACCTTTAGTGATTAAGACATCCCTAAGTTTACAATTTGCATATTAAATCTCCCTAAAACTCTATCAATGTAAGCCTTTTGAGACAAGTCAAGTAGAAAGTCTTACCTATCTATATGTGGTCTTTAAATGCATATAGGTTAGCCTTTGACTCATGATGTCTAATACAATTAACATACTTGATAAATGTATTACCTTGTGATGGTCATGTTAAACATTAATTGTCTTTAATTAATTTCTCTAAACCATTATATTATCTTGTTAGATGATCAAGGATAACATGCTCTACCTTCATTATGTATTCTTTTTTAATTAACATATTGTGTTTATTTGTCTTCTAAAATTCTCTTGAAATTGATTGTCTTGGATGCTACCAATCTAGAGGAAATATCTTCATTTTTTGTATTGGTTTATGGTTTTTTACATTTATAAATGCATGGTTTCATGTGTGCGATTCTTCACCACATATATTAATGTTCTCAAGTAACATTTGTTGTGGTTAGTGTGAGAAATTGAAGTTGAAAAGCTACTAACACTTCATTCTATATATGAAAAACACAAAGAGCTAGTAGCTAGCAATTTATATATAAATGGCTAGTTGGAATTTCAATATATGTATATATGTATATAAATGGGGGAATTGAAATAGCTAGCCAGGGAGAGAGGGTTTTAGATGGAAGACAATAGCATAAGTTTGCCAGCGTTGAGATGTGGAATTGTGTATAGCGTTGAGATGTGGAATTTGTTGATAAAAGTATATAATAACTTATAGATGAGATATTTGATATTTAAAATTATTTAATTATATATTATTATTTATTTAATATTTCTTTTAAAAAAATAAGATTAAAATCGAAAAATAAACTAATCCAATTTTTTATTTATTAATTTTTTTTTATTTTAACATAGTGATTCTAAGACGGTTAAAAGATATAACTGTCTTAGAATCACTGCTTTGTTTTTTTTTTTTTATTTTAGTACAGTTATTCTAAGACGGTTCTAAGACATAACCGTCTTAGAATAGTCATATTCTAAGACGGTTATGCCTAAGAACCGTCTTAGAATCATTGTTTTATTTTTTTATTTTTTATTTTAACACATTGTTTTAAGACGATTATGCTTAAGAATCGTCTTAGAATAATTGTTTTGTTTTTTTATTTATTTTAACACACTAATTCTAAGACGGTTCTAAAGTACAAATTGTCTTAAAATAGTCACATTCTAAGATGGTTTTACCTTAGAACCGTCTTAGAATATACAATTTTTATTTTTATTTTTTTAACACCTTCTAAGACAGTTCAACGGGGGAACCGTCTTAAAATCGTTTGTTATGAAGACAGTTTAATAATCGTCGTAAAATGTCTTACTTTTAACGACGTTGGATACAAAGACGGTTCTTCAACCGTATTTCTATGAGGTTTAGAACTGTCTTTGAATTGCGCTTTTGTAGTAGTGTATTGGGGAAATGCTGACTATGCAAATAACTTTTAATTAACCATTAATGAAAATAAACTAATGCTTCATGTTAGGACAAAGGAAGATTAAGGATTGTAATTAAGTTTTGATTAAACAAACAAGCAAATAAGTTTTTATAATTTAAGACTAAGCACACTTTATAAAAAAATGAATAAGATCACCTTACACAAACAAAAATCCAAACACAATGTTTTAATGTCTTCATATATACATGCTTGCATAGGCAGATATGTTTGCAAGAATTGAAGCATACGTTTACGTGTTTATGAGAACTGAAAGTGCAATCTCAACATCTTATAAGCTTGAAATCGTATCAAGTTAGGGAAAATTAGCATAAACAAGCTCACGTACTTCATCAAAACATGTGATTATTTGCCATCAATAGAGTGTACTTGCTTGCCCAAAAGCAATCATGTTCTTTGTGATTGTGACACAAAAAAGTATGAGAAAAGCTAGATAAGCAAGATACTTTTATCTTATCAAAGTGACAAGTTGGTGAAAAGCATCTAATGCAAAATTTAATGCTCCAATGTTCACTTTGTCTCTTTGATAGGATGAAAAATTGTTAACTGATTGGCAAGTGAACCAAATCAACAAGTAGTAAATAAACAGTAAGATCGAATGTTGTATCCATAGAGACTTTGCTTGTGCTAAATAGTTCTTGTGACTAAGTTCTAAGCAATGGAATAAAAAGAATAGATTGATTTTTTAATGTAAAGACATAGAAATTTAATACTTAAGATTAAGCAAAGACATAAGAAAAATAGTACAAGGTTCAAAGGGACAAAAACACAAACAATTTAGGTGCAAGAGGAGATTTAGTGTAGATTTTTTAAAGATGTTGAGTGTTTGGCCTACCAAATGAGCTCTTGATGTAACAAAAATGATTTTTCATCAATAAATGTTATTCCAACTATTAACTTAACCAACTAATCTACTCTAACAATGATCTCTCAAATGAAAGAGCCTAAATCACTTGATTCTACTCCTAATCTCTTAGCAAGTTAAACCAATTGATTTGATTATGAGAAAAGGTTTATAAAAGGATAATCAACATCATTTCATCCCTAGATATGGATTAACTAGAAGCCCCTTCCAGTTCTTAATGTAAAGACATTTTCCAATGATCATTACAATTCAACATACACGCACATGGATGATCAAATCATAAACAAGGCAATAAGCACAGAAAGCAAGCCACAATAGTGAAATAAAATTAAATGGATAGTAAGAATAGTTAAATCACAGAGTTTTTGGTATCCAAGCCTCTAACAATGATAAAATTAGTCTCTCATGGCCATGAGAGACCTAAAACAAGAATGAGAATTCAGCAAGAAGATCATGGAGAATGAGAAAGAACAAGGACACCCGAATATGTTCTATTTTCAAAACCTCTATATACCCCAGCCTAAGAAATTTCCTTTTTAAAGTTTTATGCTCCAAAATGTTGCAATGTCCCATGAAGGCTTGCATGCTTAGCCTAGTTTTTGCACTAAGCACACACACAAAAGTAGCACTTAGGTTAAGTGACTAGACGCTAAGCCTGAGTTGCGCGCTTAGCCCAAATCAGTGACACTAGAAACAATTAGCTAAGCATGCATCTCGCACCGATATCACGCCAAAATTTAGATCATCTCCCAATAGCCTCCATATGCTTGCCACATGGCCTTCTAAGATGTCTCATATGCGCTAAGCTTAGTTTGCGCACTAAGCGCATTCTTCATCAACCCAAAAATGATTTTTTCCTTGTTAGTGCACCAAAACTCTATATAACAATTAAAACTAATGAATTCACTAAAATTAACTTCAATTAACTAAAAATCCAAAAGAATACTAAATTCTAACTTATTGAGAGCAAACTAAGCAACAAATGAGAAAATTAAGATAATTATATTATTGTACAAATTCAGTACAAAAACTAAGCATGCACAACAATTATCAAAGACAATAAATGATAACACGTCTCTAACAACTATTTTGAAGACTGCCTATAATTAATAGAGTATTGGAAAACAAGAGAATAACTTCTTAAAAAATTTGTTTCCTTGTAGCAAAACATACTCTTTTCTTGCTAAGAGTATAACTCCATGAAAAAAACTAGCTCTTGTACATTCGTCTTTATAAGACGAATTAGTCAGTGAGTCTTACCTTAACATTTTCTAAGTAAAAAAGGGGAAGCTTATAAAGAGGTTTTGTATTATAATACTTGGTCTATTACTTAGAGAAGCAAGTCAAAGAATATATGCGTTGGAGCTTAAAGAGGCTTAGAGAAAAGAATACTTATAAAAGTGTTTGTGATGGTGAAATCTTGGTGTGTATAACCAAGGACTAGACATATTTTTAGGTTAGAAATGAACTAGTATAAAAATCTTTGAGTTTTGATATTTCTCTCTCCATCTCTTTAACAGTATGTTCTAAGACTCTGTTTTTTAAAGCCTTTATTTGGTAGGTAAGTCTAACACATTTTTCAAAAGAGATATAACATGATTTTACAAGGCTTTAAATACGTCGTCTATTTGATAAGACAAAATGTTCTTTGCGAAATCGATTTTCAAAAATTCTTAAAGCACAGGTCAATTCCCTTCTTGTGCTTTTCTGTATTCCACACCTCAATATGCAATATGAATTAGCCTTTTTGATTTTGCTACCTACTTGCCTATTGTATAGATTATGCCTTTTGTATAGTACACGTAAATGATGTAATTACATTTGGTGATTGATATTGATTGTTTAGATGGATTGTTTCTGTATAGCTCTTTGTAATATTTTTGTGGAATGCTAACAGGACTTAAATAGGAGTTAAAAAGGTTTTAAAAAATGAGAATAAACCAAGGTACTATTAGGCAAAATACAAAGCGAGTGTTTTTCTTCAAGGAAGTGCTCTCTAAGTTTTAGTAGGATGCAATCTCCATCAGAACATAGACAATAACTACATCATCTATATCTATATTAAATCTGTCCAAACCAATACCACTTTTCATTGTATGGTGCATTGGAGACCCATCATGTTCTCTCCATTTTCACCTTTTTGCTTTTATTTTCTCTCTTGTGTTGTGCAAAATTCACGTTACATATATCTAGTACTTAAATAAAACTATTTTGGATTTTAAAAATGTCGTCCTAAACTTATTTATTTTTTAGAGTCTGAAATCAAATAAAAATTTGAAACTTGCTTCTAAAACACCAAACAAAAACAAACTTGAGCAGGCATTCCTTTAGTTAAAAAAAAAAAGAAGTTTTTAAACACAAATGTCAAACAAGTCATAAGTGTTTTTTTTTTTCTTTAAATAACTCTACCCAGCTTGACTTATTAAAGACCCAACGTGACTTTCAGATACCACTAACTAAAATGGGGTCAAATACAAAGTAGGAAACTGAACTTTAATTCACCCAATAATTAATACATATGTTAATTTGGTACTTAACACCTTAGGTGCTAGTTAGCTTATGAACTTTAACGGGTTGATCCGTGGATTTTTATTATAATAAAAAGATTACCTACGGAGTAATTTCCGATTAGATTTGTGTGATAATAATTCAGTTTATTCAATATACTAGAACATCAATTATTTTTCTAATTATAAATAGATGAGGGCGACCTAATATAATAAGCTAGCTAGCTATGAAATTTTAAAGTGGCTGCAGCTATTTAATTGCATCACATGGCCGGTCACACTCACACATGCACCAACAGGGTGACCAGGCTCTCCTCCAAAACCTTAGGACTTAGGTTACTATAATTTACACAGTAATGAATTCATATTCATAGTGATTCTTCTACCTATCTGAACAAGAAAGTAGTAGCTTTATCCAAGGGCCGCGTATTCGAATCCACAACATGTGCCTCTGAGAAGCATAGAAAGAAAGATATAATTACCTGTTGATTGATCATTTCACACATATCGGTAAAACGATGCTTTACCTTTGGGCAACCTAACACTGACTTACAACTGTTGCATGAACGTTGAATAAATTAAGGTTTGATTTTAGAGGCAGCTTTGGTTCACTCTTTGCTAGCTAGGTTATAGACCCCTCTTTCTTCCACTATCACATACTACCTGCAGAGTGGTTTTGTGTATCTTCTTTTCACGTGCGTCTTCTAATCTAATCAATTAAGTAAATAAACATTTATGGCATAGTTTGCCGAGGATTGATACACATATATGCATACATAAGATGATAAAAAAAAAAAAAAAGTTAACATTGTTAGGGGAATTAAAGGGCCGGGTTTCATAATTCATAATGAATAACCTGTTAATTCAGTCCCTCAAATATTATAACTATTTTCTCAAAAATATTGAATATGTATCCAAGTTTAGTCTCTAATTAGTATATTTTACTAACATTTACATATGATTTAATTAACAATTTGGTTTTCATATTATTTTAAAAGATTTAATTTAGTTTTCAAATTTTTAAAATATTTAATTTGATTCTCAAGTTCTTTAAAATGAACCAATTTGATTCCAAATTTTTAAAAGGTTCAATTTAATTATCAAATTTTTAAAAATGGATTTGTTTGATCCTCAAATTATTTTTAAATGATTCAATTTGGTCCTTAAGTTCTTAAAATTTTAGGGACCAAATTGATTCCTTTTGTAACAATTTGATGATAAAATTGCATCTTTTAAAAATTTGAGGATCAAATTGATTTATTTTTAAGAATTTGAGGATCAAATTAAATCTTTCAAAAATTTATAAATTAAATTAAATTATTTAAAATAATTTGGGAATCAAAATTGATAATTAAACATTTAGAGACCAATTTGATATATTTTTCAATACTTGAAGAATTACTTATTATGATTTATAATGCTTACAAGAGATTACTTAAAAAAAATATTTCATTAGAGACTATTTAAAAGAATAATACTTTAAGAAATTGAGGGGTTTACTCGTCTCATAATACAGAGGTGAAATTATATATATATATATATATATATATATATATATATATATATATATATGCAATTGTGCATGGTGTATGCAACCGTGTCTATATATGCATGCATGTCATTCATGAATATTGAATGATACGTTTACTTGAGGGTCAAATTTTCTTTTTGTCAAAGTTGGATAGGTCTATATAGAAATATGTAGCCATGTAGGTGAAACAAAAGTGGAAAATTGGAAGAATAATTAAGAAGCATTTTTGCAAGTCCCGTAGTTTCCTCTCTCTGACATAGGGGACTGCCATTGCTTCTCTGTAACTGTAACTTTCTTCATAGAGCAAAGAAGTCGTGGTGCTTAATTTGTCCCATGTCTAGATTCTATATATCCATCTAAATGTAAAAGCAGAAGAGTAAGGAAAGGTAAAATGGAATATTGGAATTTGAACAAACCATGAACTGAGGCTGTGAAAGTGGAATCAGTAAAAGGGCATTTAACTTTTTGACCAACAAAAGTGTTTCTTTCCCTTCAGCCTTTTGTTACCAACATAAATAACTGCATAGGAAAAATACGCAATGAAATATAGTAATATACACCCCCAATCACCTACCCAACCGCTTATAATTATATTCACGATCATTTTCATTTTATTAGCTTCATTCGCATTTTCAATAATCTCTTCACGACTTGGGATGAAGTGAAGAAAAAACAATTCTTATTGTGGCCTTTTATTTTTTGGCTTGGCATGCAGTTCTTTCCAATAATCCTTCATTAATATATAGTTCACTTCTGTATTCATTTTCTGCAGGTAAGAGATATACACCTTGCCTACATAAATCTCATGTATTATAATTCCTCCGTCATGTTTAAAGTTCGAACTTTTATTTAATATTTCAAGAGAATTAATATTTATAAGGGAATAATGTTATTAAAATATTTTTTTCTCTTTTTTAATTTTAATAAATATATTATTAAATCTTTTAAAATTAAAATAGATGTTTGAATACATCATTAAAAAGTGAGAACATCAATCTGAAATATATTAAAAAGGCTAAAACTACATTAGGGAGTCATTTTTAATTTTATTGTAAAATTTTAAAATCTGTATTGTCATATTCAAATTTTATACATTATTATTAATATAACTGTATTTATTGTAATATTGTGTGTCTTGGATGATCACACTAAACTTTTATTTATAATGAGTAAATAAGTTCCGTATTGATTACGAGATCAATCAAATAATGAGTAACCATGACTAAATTACTAATTACTATCTAATAATAAATAAGAGAATAATATGTAATTTAACACTCCCCCTCAAGCTCAAACATATATGTTATAAGAATTAAGCTTATTATAAATATGGTCAACCAATAGAAATGAAAGGTGGTTCAAGTTGTGTGGTTGTGTCGAATAAGCATGGTTTGGCAACAGGTACTACTCATTCATGAAAAGAGCATAAAGGTGCACCAGGGACACCTTGAGGTGGAGGGAGAGAAAACCAATGCGAGGCTCGCCAGAGATGCATCACACGTCATAAAGGAGAGCATGTGCTAACTTCATGGGTCGAAAAATGGTCCTGTCTGGGGATGCATGTGACGATGTGTTGGTCGTGCACTTGGATGACGTGGCGACCTTTGACAATGGGCGACAGTGGTCGAAGGTGATCTCTGATAAAAAGACATAGGAAAGTTTGCCAAGCAAGGACAGAGCAGTCGCACGATACTGTTTACCGTAAGAGGGGAAGAACCAACAAAAGCCATGGTAAGTGAAAATAGAAACATGAAATGCAAACACAAAAAAGTGCATAAAATAATGCCCACTAAACGAAACATTCTCAATGGCCTGAAATTGTTTGGGCTTTGTGCGCCTCAATTTGGAGAGCCTAGCACCGGAAGCGAAGGTCGAAAATGTGGTCGAAAAAGCCAAGTGCTAGAACAGTGGGGCACTCAAATGCTATATGGCGCACAAGGAAGGGTGTCTGAGAGAGCATTAAATCTCCAATGAGGTTGCCGACACCACCGTCGTGTAGGTCAGTGGACGACAGTGTTGGTGGTGGGGTCAACGGCAGAAAGATCGTCGAAACTCCAACGACAACAACGACAACTACCAAAAAATGTGTCAAACAAGGAGAAAAATCGCCAAAAAGAGGGACAACAAGTAAAAAAGTCCACTAAAATGCCAAAACCTAGAAAACAGGCAACAAAAAGGTGGAGCACGATTTTCCTTATTCCTCTATCAAGAATAACCTTCTTTGATACCATATAATAATGTTTTAATGTAATATTGCGTGTCTTGGATGACCACTCTAATGAGCAAATAAGATCAATATTGATTAGATATAATCCATGATCCGCATTGATCACATATGATTAATCAAATAATGAGTAATAAAGACTAAATCACTAATTATTATCTAATCATAAATAAGAGAGTAATATGTAATCTAACAATTAAATTCTTACCCAAATCAAAATTATTTATTGTTGAAATTTTAACCCATTAAAATAGGATTTAATATCACTTTTGGTCAATCATATTTTGCATTTATGTCGTTATAATGTATTAAATTTTAAAATTTTCATTTTAATTCTTCAAATTTTCAAAATTCATCATTTTGATCATTTCTTATAATTTCTATTAAAAACACTAACAATTAACTTTTAAAATAATTAATTTAACAGAATAACAGTTAAAAATCGTTTAATATCTTTAATTTAGTCCTATTCATCTTTCTCTTCAATATTTTTCCAATTAGAGACCCTAACCCTCTCTTTCTCCATCCAATGTCATAGATCCCAACCGAACCTTCCATCTCCTCTCCTACACCATGGTGTGCCTCCCTTCCCTCACCCTAGACCTGCCACAACACATTTTGATTCTGACCAATTCGACGTCGAGCAGCCATGGGCCCCAGAGATCGAGGGCCAAATGTTGCACCTCTAGTATAGATCTGGCTAGTGATGATGTGCGATGACGAGGTTGGTGGTGACTGCCGCGCGCACACTGACTTGGTATGGTAGAGGGTTGTGGTGGGGTCGTGATTATGTGCAAAGTAGGGGTGGTGGCCACGGTGGTCGGTGGTGGTTGTGGAGTTGTGCAAAGGCGCGTTGGGGCTGCTGGTGGTGTGCACTGACGACGGGTTTGCAGGAGATGTGGTTTGGCGTGCGGATCTGGCCAACGGAGTCCGTCGCATGCGGATAGTTTTGAAGAATATAGCGTCATGCACGAATCGTGTGCTGAGAAGAGGTTAGCAAACCAGATCGTCGTCGATTTGTTGAGGGGTCTTTGGATTTAGGGTTTTAAGAGTGGATAGTTATAGTATTTGGGTGATTGGTATGTTGGTTTCGGTGGTGGTGTGGAAGGTGCGCTGACTTGGCTGGCTTGGGTGGTGGTGGAAGGATGAAGAAGATGAACGCGATGAGGGATGAGGATGAACATTATTTTTAGAAGTTTATCCATTTAAAATAAATTAAAATATTGGTGGTTATTAGTTGTCGTCATGTTAAATTAATTATTATAAAATTTAAAATTAAAATGTGGAAATTAAAAATGAAAATGATATACTTTAAAAACTTAAGAATATGAAGAAAAAAATTAATTAAGATTTAATGTATATAATTATGTAACATAATAGATCAAAATTAATCGTAAGTCTTAAGATAAAACATGATGTTGTTCTTTAAACCTCATGCACCATTGGATTATAGATGCATGAGGTGGAGGATTCAATTCCATTATTACCCTCATGAATAAAACGGGGACCTAAACATCTCAGTGTACTTAATAATTGCAGCCCAATCATATACATAGGCATTGTTGTACAATAGGGGTCACCATTCACCAACCCTACAAATCTCACTCCCCTCTATTGCACCTTCAAAATCCATTCCTAAACACTTGATTTTGATTTTGACTAGTTTGTGAAGCAGAAAAACAAAAGAAAGATATCCTAGCAGCATAACACTCAGCAATGAACATGACCATCACAAACTCTTGTCCTCTGATAATCTTCCTATGCTTCATAATACCCATTTTTGTATTTTGTGATGAGGGAACGCATTCAGGTACATAAACATAACTTCTTGCTTTTCCCTTTTTCTCTTAATGACTATTCTTCCCGTGAGCTAGCCTGAATCTTACATATAATGTTGGCAGGACCATCGACCCAGATTTTGCATTCTTCTCATGAAGACAAAAACGGGTCCATAACAGTGTCAGTGAAAGCAGACCATGCACATTCTGCCTCTAGAAAATTTTGGTTGCATGGTAAATATATATACATATCTTACTCTTCCAACTAAGATGAAATTAAAAACATCTTTTCCTTTTTCTTTTATTATTTTTGGGCACCTTTTTTGACTGTTTATTTTTATTTTTTTTATGGTGATCACATATATAGGTACTTGCACAAGCAAAGACATAAGCATCTCACAAAGCCAAACTTCTACACCAGGAATCCCACAGTTCATAGTGCAAATTGTTAACAATTGTGTTTCTGGATGTGCTCCTAGTGACATCCACCTCCACTGTGGCATGTTTGCTTCTGCAAGAATGGTGAACCCAAGATTGTTCAAGAGGCTCTCCTATGATGATTGTTTGGTGAATGGAGGGAACCCTTTAGCCCCTAGCCAGATCATCAGATTCACATATTCCAATACCTTCTCGTACCCTCTTGCTTTCAAGTCTGCCAAATTTTGCTGAGTATTCCAAAATATATACAAATATTCAAAAGTAGAATAAAAAAGCTAACACAGTCTTACACTAGTTACTATACTATACCATGCCTCAGAGAATCCAATCTCTCAAAAGGGAATTTCTCCTTTCCATTGGGAATGTTGGAATTTTCAAGTTAATAAAATGTTTCTGTGGTTGTAGCTGCATGTTGCATGAAATACACTTCAAAATAATAGTGATATATATATATATATATATATATATATATATATATATATATATAATTGTGTCTGCGTGTTACAAGCATTCCATCTTCTTGATATTTTTTTTAATTTCTTTTTGATACTTTATGAACATTTCCGAAATCAATCTAAAAATATTAATTTATTAAAAATTTAAACTTTAATTTTTATTTTTATAGTTTTAGGAACAAAATAATCATCATTTGATATTTTAAAAACTAACATAATAATTTAATATTAATTCATTGATATCATAATTTTAGATATTGTGCTATTCTTTTTGACACCTACATTTTACGGTTTTTTATTTTTATTTTTTAAGTTTATATTAATACAAAATATCATGATAATAAAGTAAATTATAAACATTTCATTTTATTTATAACGACCTATGTTTATTTTAAAAATATTAATTTTATCTTCTGTTTAAAATTCATATGTTATATTAGTTTTACGAGTCACTAATTTTGTCTTCAAATTAACTGTTATCTCATATACTAAATGGTCCTAATGTAATAAAATTAATTAAATAATTTATAAAATATTGAATATCCACCATTAATTTAATCTAAGTTGATGTATTTTAATAAAGTTTAGAAATTAATTTAAATATTTTTTTAATAAGTTATATTAATTCTGGAATCATCTGCTAATTGATTAGTGTGCTAATTCTGCAGTACACACATTCATGGTCCATGGCTCCATGCAGTGTGCCTGTGCCTCTTTTATTTTACAAGCAGGCAAGCATAACATAGGGAAAGGAGAGGGTTGTGTTTGTGTTTGTGTTTGTGTTGTGTCGTGTGGGTGTCTATTTTTCTTTCACGTACTGCTCTTGAAGCTCAATATGATTATAGCAGTCCTGAGAGTCAGCAGATCAGGTTAGACCAAACATTAGATGAGAGAAAATGACAACACCCTGTAAGCACAAAAAAGGTGTTACCTCTCTCTCACCTTGCTCACTTATCTTCACTGGGAAAAGGTGGTTGAGTGTCAGCATTCAGCAATAAGAGCTCACAGCTTTTTTAAGATTCAAAACAACTTAATAGAAAATCCTTGGGTTATGTTTCTTAGCCTTTTCTATGCAACATGATCAATATGTCAAGTTTGCTTCTTTTTTCTTTTTTTTAAATGGTCAACAGGCAAACAAAAGGGTTATTTTTCTTTAGAGGCTAAGGTGACCTTACATTTATGTACATTTTGATTGCATCTCTAGGTCTTACTTATCGAGGCACTCACTGTAGTGTAGGCTGAGCTATTACTCATCAAATTTAGCAATTACTAAATCTGTTTGAGGTGAAGGAAAAAAATTATTTGATACCATGTTCTCTGTGTGCGGTGTTCCTTTGTTATGATTTATTAGTCATTGTATATAACTTGAAAATGAACCTGTACGAGAAACAGGGAGGAAATTAAATGCAAATTCATGAGAGAGAGAAAAAAATAACATTAATATTTATAAGAAACAAATTTTAGAGTAAAATAAAATAACTACAACTTTTCAAGAATATAACTTTTCTTATAAATAGGAATCGAAGTAGTATCATTTTATAATGCTATGCTCTACTAGTATCAGCCAAGAATAATCCGGTTCTCTTAATGTATGATAAGTATACATTGCTCCCCTGATTCAAGGCAGGAATAGAAAATGTATGTAAGAAATAGTAGTTATCATAAATAAAATTGATATACGAAATAGCATTAGCTTTTCTTTTCTTCCCCATGAATTTGCAAATACAAAAAATTGAATGCATTATTTAGGTGTATTTATTTATATTTTCAATTAAAATTGAAAATTTACCTTATTAAACTGTATATTTAAAATTGATATTTGACATTAAAAATTGTTCTTGGTTTCTAATTAAAATTAAACTCCCGAGAGACATGTGTATTTGACGTGAAAATCAGAAGCTATAAATTTAAGTATGTTTAAATAAACGTTGAAAAATTTAATTTTGAAATAACGTGATTTATATATATAATTGAGTTAGAAGTAAAATTTATTTTTTTATCAACACAAAATTTACTCAAAGTAGTATCAACATAAATTCAAATTTCCTCACTAAATCATAATCATAATAAAGTTTATTAATTCTAAACTCAAGTTTGTTGGTTGTACACGTGTAACTAGACTAGCTCTAAGTTTGAGCATTAAAAGTGAGAATGACATGATTTTGGTTCTAAATGTACGAAAAGAGTCAAACATATCCCCTTTATTTTCTCTCTAGTGTTCAACATTAAGTTGTGCTTCCAGGATCTTCCCCTCACTTTCCAACACACTCAGCATCTTGTGGTATACGTACCCTTGTATTTTAATGGTATCTGACCAGTGTATGTGTACTTTGTCTTCAAGAGTCTCATTCTTTGATGCTCAATTAATCTCTTAAGGCAACTTGTCCTTAAGTCAAACAAGCATTAAGTGCTAGCCTTGCACATTAGGCCGATAGCTAGCCCCAAACAGGGTGTGTACATCAAGTTTAATTTCGGTTAAGTTGTTGCCTTTATAGTATAGAATCTAATTAAGTAAACAAGGCTACGTACCCTTCATCACTGAGTTCACGTGGGTTTGGTCCATAATAATTGATGCCAGGTTTTGATAACCCAAAATCAGATTGCTACCCAATTCTTGCCAAGTCTAATATGAAGTCCTATTTTTGGTCTTCACCGGTGAACCAATAAATATATATTAATATTATAATTAACTGTTAAGATTATTTATCGGTTATCGAAAGAACAAAACTTCTTTTCTCCCTCAGCCCACTGTCCTCCTTCCCTCCCATCGTTCTCAGAAAATTTTCAGAAAATTTCACATCTGCGGCGCAGAGGGACATGGGGACTTTGCTTATTCCAAGTGTCAAAGTAGAAATAGAGAGGTCCATTGCATTTTTCCTGCCAGGATATTAAGAGTTAAGAAATTTGCGAATGCCCAGCTTGGAAACAATAATGACAATTTTCATTGTGAAACCTGTTTTCCAAATACACTGGTAGTCGTTGAAAGAAAGTGTCTTTCTCAAACATCACAATTTTTTTATTGGGTAAATTACTAATTGTTCCTCTATTTATTTAATTATTTTATCTTTCTATTATTAAAAATTCAATTTGATTCCTTATTTTATCTCTCTATTATTAAAATTTTTCAATTTGATTCCTTAATTTTTAAAATTGATGTAATATTTTCATTTCTGCCTAATTGCAAAATAGTGGCATTATATTCTTGTACACGTTGCATAATAAAAGAAATGATATGCAGTCATAACATTGAATACACTCGTTAGAAATTTAAACGATAAACAAGATAATATTACATCAGTTTTAAAAATTAAGAGAACAAAATGAAATTTTTAAAATAAAAAAAATCAAATTAAACATCGGTTTTGGACCAAATTAATAATTTAGCCAAACTCTTTAGAATATTATATTTTTATTATATATACTGTTATTGAATAGTATTTAAGGACGGGAATTCAATAACTAAAAAGTTTAAGGCTTGCTGGAATTGATTGCAAATATTTAATTTTTTGGCTTTTAAATACAAACTATGACACGTTAAAATGAAATTGAATTGATTTTTAACTCATTTTTAAAACATCTCATCCCAATTTTTAAAATAAAAAAATTAGTTTTAGTTTTTAATCATACAAATAAATAATTTAATTATTCACTTCCCCTAATCCCTCAAAAATACATAAAATTTATCACTATTATTATTATTATTATAATCAATGTTGACATCGGCTAATTACTACTTTTATCATGAAAATTATTACATGTCGTCAACCAACACCCACCAATGATATTGTCATTATTATTATAATAATAATTATTATCATTATTATAATCATTGTTATCATTATTATTATCACTATCATTACTATTGTCATATTCATTATTGATTATCATTATCATTGTCATTACAACAATAATTTCATCATTGTTGCATCAACCATTGTCACACTATCATCACTAGACTCATTGTCACTTATGATCAATATTTACTATTATTTATGCAATTAGCGTCTTCATCAAAAATCTTATCACCATCATTGTCATGGTTGTTACCATCTCAACCATGTCACTATCACTATGATCACTATTACTAATCATGTCCTCACCCTTGCCCCAAAACAACAATTATGAACCACCATTGTTATTATCATCACCATTATCACTAATATTATTATGATACTTTACTACCACATATTTGTTGTGCCATTATAAAGTTGAACATGATCACCTCTATTTTCACCTTTGTCATAGTCCTGTTGCAAAACAAGTGTATTGTTTTCTAATTTGTGAAAACTTGAATATCAAAGAGTTTACAACAATTCTCATACACTACTCAACAAAATTGAGTTTGACCCCCTTACTACCACAAAACAAGTATAAATTAAGTAAAAAATAATAATTTGTGGTTTCTTAATAAATAAAAAATAGTGATCGGTTATTATATATTTAAGAAATGTTAACCATACACTTTTTGACACACCTGTTAGAATATGTATGTTTTGTATTCTTTATTATGGACTGAAATTTGAAAATCATAAAATTTTGTACATTTAACTTCATATCTCATTTATGTGTTTTATGGATCAAAAAAGGTCTCATTCATGATATCATAGCTTCCAATAAATTTTAATAATATGTTAGAAAATGTGTATTAACTATCAATATATTATTAAACCTCCTCTTTTATGCTTATATTCACTGGTGTAGGGTACCAGGATTTAGATAACGCTGTTTTTTTTAAGGTAACTATGTTTTAGTTTTGATTGTCTAATAATTGGACCCAAAAGGATATATAAGGGGATGGATTTTTCTATCTAAATAATGGTGGCCGTAGTCAAAGTCGGGACCAATTGGTTCAATCTTTTTTATCCCCAATCGGCCTATCCTTTCTTGTATTTAATAGTAGTTAGTATATATTTTGAAAAGATTGAATTACATTAAAAATGTTATTATATAAAATAAAATAAGATTGTCAAATACCCACTTATTCTGTTAAGTTATTTTGTTAAAAAATTTAGATACTGCATTTTTCATGAAACAACTGTTACCTATTTCACTAACACCGTGTTTTTTTATTCCTAAAAGTATTGCTTTTGAATTATTATTTTAAATAAAAAATAAAATTGCATTAAAGGTGTCATTAATTATGAAATAGTTGTTACAAATAAAGTAGTTTTTTAAAAGTAACCATAAAATAAAGTTTATTTATATGCATGCTTAGTGTAAGGAAAATTTACACTAAATAAATATTTCTGATATTTTGACATCGCTCAATATCTAAGGATTTATCCGTTCGCAGCACTATACAACAAGACCTGATAGAGAATGGGATTATGGCTCTCAGATATTTGTCCACTACAAATATTTCCATCCAACATCATCATCATCATGTTTGTATGTTTGTGCTAAAACTCTTGTTTCCTCTTCTCTTTCTCTAACAAGCTCACGCATGCAGAGTTCCACCCCTAGCCTGCTGCGAGAAACAGCAAAAACAAGTTTATTACTGCTGAAAACGTGAAGAGCCTCGTCAACACTATCGTGCTTCCTTCCATTTCATCCACTCCACTCGAGTCTCTCCACAGACAACAGAGGCAACTGGGTCAAGCTCATTTGTGGTGCAAGCTTTGAGGTATATATATGCAAACTCAAACACTCTCTATCTATTTCTCTTCCTTTAAGTTTCTCATACTCATAATATTATAATATATTATTCACACACTCTCTATGTATATATAAAGGATTTTGTTGATATCATAAATCTCAATCTGGTATACACTCTTGCTGGACGTAAGGTCTTTTATAATTATAAGTTTTTTGGTAATACTATCATTACAGAAAGTACATGCATGCACGATAACCAGCAATTCCGTATGCTGTGCATTATTTTATTTTTTGGCAATTGAAGCTTCTTTGTGCATTACTTTCCCTGAGTATATATTAAATCATTTGAGTCTCAGCCAAAATTATGCCTATCGGGTTTTCGTTGCAGACAAAATTAAATGCAATTCTTTAGGTGTTTTTGGTGCTATTCCTCAATCAGAATTAGAGTTTCATCTTGGTATTACACAGATTACCAAGATGAAGCCGCAATTCTGCAGAACAACACACCTCATTTGTATATAATATTTGTCCGTTCATTTTTCGTCTCATTGTTTCAGTTATCACTACTACAAAATGTGCCTTTTACGACAGCTTATTTAAGACGGTTGTGAGAAAACCGACCTCATAGAAGAGCCGGTGGCATTTTTGTAAATAAGTGAACACTAATACATAAAAGAAGTCGGTTATTTAAACGACCGTCGTTGTTTATCATAATACAAAGTCGGTTATCCTAAAACCGTCGTTGTTTTCATTAATTCAAAGTCGGTTTCAGTAAAAACCGACTTTGATTATTTTTCATTTAAATAAAAAATAACCTTTCCCTT
>PYAF01005739.1:87554-120132 GCA_007407185.1 Glycine tomentella
GGAATGATGATTCTTCATTTGATGGAATGCACATTCCCATTTTAAAGGTGCTACCAGTCATTCTTTCCTATCATTTTCATTCCATACAATTAGTCTCCAATTAATTTGCATAATCACTTTTCTTGAAATTGGTATGTACTACATACATACTAAGCTATGAATAGCTGCATTATATGGTTAAAAAATTTATAAATAGCTATATTGTGACAAGTCATCAACTTCATATTGAGACCACATTGCTGATTTTTCTCTCAATTTTCTCTGAAGTTTCTCATTTTCATAAGGTCCCAGGTTGCTGCTCTCTCTAATTCGGTTTCATAAGGTCCTTCGTCAAGAATCTTTGATCGTTCTTGCACATAATTTTTCGAAACTTCAGTTTTCTTCTGAATCTGAAATTCATCACTTATCACAAGTTTTAACTATACAATGCAGCTTTCGTATGAAAAGTAACTAAATAATAGCAGCTGGCTACAGTTGCCTAAAAATCAGGAAAACAATAGCTGAAAAATTAAGTAACACACACACACACACACAAAAAGAAAATATTAAATTAAATAAAAAATATACACACACACACAAAGTCTAAACTCCCATAACGGAATATCTTATAATTTAAGTATCAGGTTGGATTTCCTGTTTTACTAAATGTGGGACTGAGTCGTAACAGGTATTGAGTCGGTGTTAATATTAGTTTGTGTGTAAATGTGGGACCGAGTCGTAACAGGTATTGTGCAGGTGTATGCCAATTTTGTGTGCCAGGTTTCACCATCTGATCTATGCAAGTCAAAGCAATTGAAGGAAGTGACTGCAGTAGCTGCAGATGAAGCTGGAAAGTGTAAATCAGCAAAAGAGGTCATAATGACATTGACTGCACAGGTTGGGTATTCTATCAGCAGGATTTTCTTTTTCTCGTCTTCTGCATTAGTAAGCATGTTTTAAGATTAACTCTAACACCTACAACCTTCTGTGTGATAGAATATTATATTGTGGAACAGTCTGTGATGTCATTGCTGACTTCGCAACTACTTTTCCAAGTTTCATATGGGTGACGTTGATTGTTTGCAATCATGTTTGGAAATTGAAAGTATTTGCCGAGCAATAAGTATAATATTTAAGTTTACTTCTAATGCTTGTCCTCCAAAGTAAAACTGACATATGTGGTATAAGAGGTTGATGATTCCATTATTTTTTGGGTTCTTATTCATGTGAATTGATATATAATTGTTGTCAATGTTTAATGCACTGATCTGTGGGATTTTGTGTGTCTGAATGTACGATTCAGCTGGAAAAGGCATACGACAAACTGAACCACTTTCTAATATGTTTGATGGATCATGACTTTGTTATTGCTTCCACTGCAATTAATGTGTTAGGGATTTGGGTGAAGCAGTCAGCAAAGCGCTGGACATTCTACCACAACAAATTTATAATATGAAGTTGTTGTTGGAAGCAACAGATGATGTAAACACAATTCATGTGGACCTTGCAGTTGCAAGCAAAGCCATCATCAACATATTGAATGTGAAAGCACCAGCCTCTGTGACAAGCTATGCAATTCACAAACGTGTTGAGGTTAGATTATAGAGTCCTTTATGAATAAATTGACAATGTACGAAAATCAATGGAAGGGGTAGTAGAACCTGTTGAGGTTTGCCCACGTATAGTGTATTGTGTGAACCAAAGTTCTGGCATTGTGTGAACCAAAATGTGAAAGTTATGGTTGTAATTACTAAATAGTGTATTGTGTGAACCAAAGTTCTGGCATTGAATGAAAATGATTGCATAAAGAAACTTGTATCTGATGTGTGAATCTTCATATTATATCGACTTTAGGAAAACTATACCCGGGAAATGAATATGAAAGAAAAATATGAAAATCTATAATTTTACAAAATCACGTCTTTGTAGGTAATTCAAAATCGGTTTTTTTTAGATAACCGAGTTAAATTATATTTTCCAAATGTTTTTTTAAAAATAATTTAAATTCGAAGTCGGTTTTTACGTAAAAACCGTCCTTGTATGGTGCATTCAAAGTCGGTTTTTTAGATAACCGACCTAATTTATTTTTCATAACTTTTTTTTAAAAAATTAATTGGGTTTCAAAGTCAGTTTTTATCTAAAAACCGTCCTTATATGAAGGATTCAAAGTCGGTTATTTAAAATAACCGACCTTGAATATTCACGAAAAGACCTTTTAAAGTCAGTTATTTTAAATAACTGACTTTGTAAACAACCATTTAAAGTCGGTTATTTAAAATAACCGACCTCGAATATTCACGAAAAGGCCTTTTTAAAGTCGGTTATTTTAAATAACTGACTTTGTAAACAACCATTTAAAGTCGGTTATTTAAAATAACCGACCTCGAATAGTCACGAATAGGCCTTTTTAAAGTCGGTTATTTTAAATAACTGACTTTGTACACAACCATTCAAAGTCGGTTATTTAAAATAACCGACCTTGAATAATCACGAAAAGGCCTTTTTAAAGTCGGTTATTTTAAATAACCGACTTTGAAGATATATATACAACGTCGGTTATTAGAAATAACCGTCGTCGATTCATATAAATTAGTTAAATTTAATGGTAATTAAGAAAAACCTTTCAAAGACGGTTTTTTCATAACCGACGTCGTATTGTCTACTATTCAACGACGTGTACTTACAAAGTCGGTTATAAAACCGACTTTAAATGGCTAAAATAACCGACCTTAAATGTCATGTGTGTAGTAGTGTATGCAAACTTAATCTTATAAGGAACTCATTGAGGAATATCATGTGATTTAAATTGGATTATATGGTTGGAGTTGCCTGCATTGACTGTGCTGCTGATGCATCGGTTGTTAGTGCTGTGAATGAAGGAATTGAAGCTGCTAGAGATATTGTATGCCTTAGAAGACCCTGGGTGATGATCAGTGTCAATAATGATAAAGATCTTCATTTTTGTAAGGCCGGTAAGTTCTAACTGTCTTCCGGTTTGCCCCTACAATAAAATAAGTGGTATATTTTCCAGTTCCATCTGTGATTATGTGTCCTTAACTCTTAATTATTTAGCTCAATTTTGTTTAGTTACTATCTCCATGATATTATTTGTTTTTCAACAATATATATTTTTTGTATTGATCCAGGAGAGGTAACATATGCAAGAGATGCTATTACAACTGCTGCTCTCATCAAGAGAAATTATGTTGATGCTATGGAGATACATACAAGTGGAAGGTATTATTAATTATCGAATAATACAAGCATATAACTGTAATCCCTTTGGAAATATGTTTCATGATTGATATTTCAAGAATTTTAGCAATCACATAACGTAATAAAAGGATAATTCTCAATTAGTCAATTCCCATATACATGTAATGGGTTCAACAAGCTTTCTATGCTTGAGGCATTGCACAATCATGTACTCATAGATGGGTTTTCTCTTTTCTTTTCATTTTTCAAGGAAGGGATTGGAATGATTCAGCTGATTTAATGAATGGATCAAACCTTAGTTCTATAATTTGAGATATGCTATTTATATGATGTATGTTTGATATCTCTGAATCCATTTCCTTATGTTACCTGTGATCCTTCTATAGACAGAGTACTTTGTTCAAAGAACTCTGGAGTGCTCTAGGAGATTCAGTAGGATATTTGAAGCTTATAGCTGTAAGGGGTGCCTCCAATCTATTCTAATATTTAAGGGGTATAACTGTATAAGTAACTTTTCAGTGAATACTTGGCCTCTTGGCATTTGAGTGAAGAATTTATTCTTGAAATAATCCAGGTTAGCTTACCTAATGGTGGTGATTCAACAATATCCTCTATGAACAAAATGTTCTCTATTATGAAACCCAGTCTCAAAGCTTCAATTTATGGCAGGTGTGCCTTTGAACATTCTCAAATAATTTTTATAAGCCAAATTTTATTCCATATTTTTCTATTAACAAGTACATCTTTTGTCTTATATAAACTCAAGTTAGATGGTCGTCCAATGAGTGGAGATATTTGGAGAGGAGCAACTAAGGAATCTATTGCCTTTGCTGTTCAATTGGCTAAAGCAAAAGAAAGACCTCCTGGTTTGTATTTATAGCTCAATTTATGGTCCCTAAAAAACCTTCAAGATATACATATATCCTAATTCTGTTAATGTTTATGTCCCTTAATATGGCAGTTTTCTTCAACTTGCTGGTGGAACTAATGCTCACACAATTGATGGGTTGAAAAAAGAGGGACTCTTCCAAACAACTATTGCTGGTAATGTCCCCACTTTGCTACTTTGTATGTTCTCTTGTTATTCACTCTTTTCTCCATTGCATTATAATTAAAGCTTCGTTTTGGTTAACTTTTCCCAGAATGCTTACATGATAATACGCCAACAATCAGCTCATGTGATTCTTCATCACATGCTTTAATTAGCGGCATAACTTATGGTGGCTACGCACGGAAGGTGACACATAATTTATACCCCATTATTTACGTTTCATTCTGTGTCCACCCTTATTTTCTTTAGTTAGCACTTAGTATAGATGTGAGTTACATAAACTGTATAATTAGTTAACAATAATATTTGGTTGGCTTATAAAACAGAGAGATACATCATCAGAATCTGGCATGCCAATTTATCAAATCTTACAAAGTTACTATGTACATATTTGTTCCGATTGTTGGTAGAGTATTGAGATCCATGCAATCCCAACATGGTGGAGCTGCTTCAATTGAGGATCATCCCGAGCTCATGATGGCTCTTAAGGAAGAACTTGCATTGGTGAGGCCTATTAAATGTCTATGATCGATGACAACTTCACAATCAACTTTGTGATAGATAGTTGTATTTGAAAGTATAAGCATGTAAAGGAAGAATGGAAGCTTGTTAGAAAATACTAATCAAACTCAATTTCACTTTTACTTCTTTCTATTTTAGTGTATTTTTTTCATTAACTTTTAAAAGTCTGATTCTGATTATCTAAATTTTCGAAAGGTTTTATTATGGTTCTTTTTTTAGTTTTTAGTTAAGAAACTTAATGTTTCGTCAATTTTCAAATTTTGAATTAATTAATTCAAAATAATAACAATTAAAAATCATTACTTTATTTATTTAATTTCAAAATTTTTAATCCACTATAAACAAAATCACAATGATAAGTTTGTAATTTTGTTAAACTTTTTAAGATCGATTACATGCATAATTGAAGTTAACACATTTAAATATAACTGATGTTATTTTTTGGATTCTAAAGATGGCGTGAAAACTCTCACCCCACCCCTAAAGCCTTTCCTCCAACCATCACCACCACCATGGTTCCACCTCCCACAACCTTTTGCTCCAATTCTCGTTTGTTGCATCGCTCCGATATCTAAGAAGAGCAAAATGAGATCTGAGATCAAAGATCTCTCAAACTCTTTCCAGATTTGACGCTCTGCGACCACTGTCGTTCACCATATTCCAAATCTGAGGCATTTCTCCGGCGCGCCCCTGCAAGAGGATATTTCAGAAGTGATGGTGATGTGGTTGCGATTTGTTGGGTGCGGCGACCATGGCAACAGTCGAAGGTGACGGTGGTGATGAAAAAGAAGGAAACAGAAAAAAAGAGTAAAATAAGTAATGTTTGATCGGGGTTTCTTTTAGTGGGATCTGGGGGTTTTGCAAGCTACGTTTTTTTAGTGGTTCTTCTATCTTGTTAGTCCTTTATCTATGTTGTTGATTATGGCGTAGTGTACTTGAGTTTTCAGATTTCAAGTAAAAATTGGTTTGGTCTTATTTATTTTTGATAGTTTAATAATACTTTGTTTATCAGGATTTAAATTTGAAGTATTTAATAATAGATTAAGTAAAAAGTGCAGGCAAATCTAGCTCGATCCTAGCTAGAACGGATATAGTTATCATATTTAAGTGCCTTCCATGTGGAATGGATGTTTAACGGCTAATTTTTTAAAAAAATACAAATTAAATCAATATTTAGCAAAAGGGGGCAAATTGTCCAATATTTAGGAAAATGGGGCAATGGAACACGCCCAGCTGGGACGTGTTTAAGCTCATGGCGCCACGTGGCAGGGAAAAATGAGGGATTAGGGTTTTTGCGATTTTTCGTAAAATTACGGAAGGTCATAACTTTTGACCGGGACGTCCGATTGACGCGAAACCGGTGGCCACGTGCTCGAAATCGAGAGGAGAAGCCGCTGAGAAATTCCCAAAGGGGACTTGCCCAAAAATTTTTCCCAAACGAGGCCTCTAAGTGCCTCAAAAATGCGATTTTGTCTTTCAACCTCCAAAAAATTGCTCGTTTTTTTATTTTTCATTTAATCAATTAGTGAATTGCATGCTTTTTTTTATTTTTTCAATTAATTCATTCAATTTCGAGCGCTTTGACATAAAATATGCCTACATCGGACATTCCTATAAAAAATTATGATTGTTTAAAGAATTTGCTTGACGTATATATATGGGTAGAAACAGGTCAGATCAGATGTCGTTAGGCCTGACTTAAAAATGTAAAGCTTGGCCTACCCTATTTATCTATCATAGTTTTTTTTAGGTCTGACCTTTTTATTTAAATAGGTTTTTCAAAAAACTTTAACCTAGCCTTAAATAGGTCAGCCAAAAGCCCCTGATAGGTGGCCTAACCCATTTCCAATACTACAAGAAACAACAAATATGCTTGTCGTATATATACATGCTTAAGAAATTACATCTGTTATACTTTAAATATACATAAATTTTATAGGAATGTCCGATGAAGGCGTATTTTATGTCAAAACGCTCGAAATTGAAAGAAGTAATTGAAAAAATAAAAAACAAGCCAAGCCAGGCCTAACGACATCTGATCTGACCTGTTTCTACCCATATATATACGTCAAGCAAATTCTTTAAACAATCATAATTTTTTATAGGAATGTCCAATGTAGGCGTATTTTATGTCAAAGCGCTCGAAATTGAATGAATTAATTGAAAAAATAAAAAAAAGCATGCAATTCACTAATTGATTAAATGAAAAATAAAAAAACGAGCAATTTTTTGGAGGTTGAAAGACAAAATCGCATTTTTGAGGCACTTAGAGGCCTCGTTTGGGAAAAATTTTTGGGCAAGTCCCCTTTGGGAATTTCTCAGCGGCTTCTCCTCTCGATTTCGAGCGCGTGGCCACCGATTTCGCGTCAATCGGACGTCCCGGTCAAAAGTTATGACCTTCCGTAATTTTACGAAAAATCGCAAAAACCCTAATCCCCCATTTTTCCCTGCCACGTGGCGCCATGAGCTTAAACACGCCCCAGCTGGGCGTGTTCCATTGCCCCATTTTCCTAAATATTGGACAATTTGCCCCCTTTTGCTAAATATTGATTTAATTTGTATTTTTTTAAAAAATTAGCCGATGTTTAACCTTCCGAAGTTTGTGTATCTCCTGTCCTAAAATGTCATGTGTCTCAAAATAACACGTATGTGTCAGTATTTGATAAATCACATTTTTCTGGAACGTAAATGAGTTTCAGTCACATCTGAGTAGGCGTTTAAACACGTCTTCCGGTAAAGTATTTGAATGTTATATATTCGTAAATAATTTGAAAATTATAATATTTTTGTAATTTTTTATTTAAATTATTATATTTTAATTTTTTTCCGAGACAACTAGGACGGAACTACATGTATCCTAATAGGGACTGTCAGTTAATCCACTTTAGATTCACACTTGCAAAATACAATTGGCCCTCTTCCCGTCAACTAATATTAGGCCTTAATCATAATTTTTTGTATTTTTTCCCCCTAACATTGTTTCCTGGTTTCGTCCCTGGAGATAACATTGCTTTTTTTAGTGGTTTATATAATTTTTAAAATAAAATAAAAATAAAAATAATTTTTAACCATCATTATTTTAAAATTAATTAAATACTAACATTGTTAATGAAAAACGAAATAAATAATAAAAATGAAACTTTGAAAGAAAAAAAATAAAAACACTAAAACAGAAATGATAAAAGTAATATTTAACCTAGTAATAATCGAGGATAATTGGATCATATGGCTGAGATTTCACACCACTAAAGATATGGCTAATATACATGATATATTTATTATATTAAGTAATTAGAAATCGAAAGATTTTCAAATAAATTTTTAATTCAGTGAGATAGTTCTGTTTATGAAGTTATATAATTAAGAATTATATTATTTTTAATGTTTTTTCCAATTAAGTTATATACTATATTTTTAATAAATGCTATTTTTCCCCTAAAAAAATAAATGTTATTTTTTATTGATCTTTTTCCGTTAATAGCATTTATGTTTTATTGATTTGTTAAACCAAATTATTATAAGAAACCATGTTCAAGTTAACTAAAATATTAACTTAAAAAAAAAGGTAACTAAAATACGTACAAGTTCATGGATATGAGTATATAAATACCCAAGATGTTAAAGTTGTTACTTGTTAGCATTTAGGTTAAAGTATGAGTACTTTTTCAGGGAAAGAGAATTATTCTCCCTTAACTTTATCCTTTTTATAACAGCACTTTAAACTTTATTTTCGTTTTAATTAATCATTAAAATTTATCCTTTTTTTAAATAAACATCCTAAATTTTTATTTTATGTTAATTATTTCTTAAACTTTATCTTTTTTTTAAACTTTTTGAAATTTAATTTAATTTAATTAATCTTAAAAAGTCATTTCAATTAATCCTAAACTTTGTTCTTTTTGTTGTAGTTCCTTATTTTTATTGTATGCTAAATAAATACTGGATAAGAAATTCTAATATTTTATTTATCTTAAAATTTATTCGTTCAGTAATTTTTTTTTGTTGTAATTTCTTCTTCAAACATCAAAACATAATAAAAGAATTTCAAATTCAGAAAAATAATCCAAAAAAGAGAAAATAATAATAAAATATTTCAGGGAATGAATTACACATTCAACACGTTCTAATTCTTTAAAGTTAAGATCGTAAGAAACTTAGAACAATTTTTCACATGTTTTGTAGGATTTTTTTTTAGTAGATTCAAGGGTTCGCTCCCTCGTTTCCCATGCTCACGCATATTTTCACTTAAAAATTGGTCTCTCTTCATTACACTAGTTCGCCCTGACATTGACAATGCATGTTTTTTAATCATTTTAATTTTCCTGACAGAAAACAATATCACATTGCTATAAACAAAAATTTGGAGTGACGTTCAAGGCATATAAGTTCCAATCATTTGAGAATGAGACATAAACCAAAGAAAATGTAGAGAGTAGTAAGGTACCATCATATATTTGTCATTTGAACATTGCTTTACCCGAATGCTCGAAACTATAAGCACTCCTCTTGTATTTATTTATTATTTATACAAATAATAATGTAAAATTATGCTTAAATTAATCAATCAAGGCCACTTTGACTTACACTTCAATATATATAATAATAATTTTTTAATTATTTCAAAAACTTCAGTTATTTTTCTCGAATTACAAGACAACATACATAGAACATTTATTCAATTTAGATACAATATTTAACTTATTTAAGCTCAATATATATAGTAAATTTTATTAGTACTCTAATTTATTAAATTGCTTAAAATTCCTCATATGTTTTAAGATGAGTGTATTAGTCAAACATTATTCACGTAATACTATTAACTATTGTTTAAAACATAACTTAATTATAAATTTTAGTTAATAAATAATATATATGGTCTTTAAAAAGGTTTAAAATTTGTAATGTGACTATCGTGCTGAGGTGATTTCAAATATAATTTATAAACACAAGTTTTACAAATTTTAATACTTTAAATGATATTCAGTTTGTTTATTGATATGTATTATATATTAATCTAAATATTGTGAGTAACTCTAACATTATTTGTTTATATTTTTAAATAAAAAATTATAAAAAATAATAATACATAATACATGCATGTATTACCGACCCGTGGATTCCGTAGAGGTGCAGGAAATTATGCGGGAAGTTTAATTAGTACTTTTTTTTTCTTTTGGTAATGAGGACTGAGGAGGGCCTAGGCCCAATTTAATTTAGTATTATTATGTTTAGCATGAGTTGCACGAGGAATGATTTTTTGTCTGTTAAAGGAGAAGTTGCATAGAGTTAACTGTTATAGAAGTATTTATAACTTTTATTATTCATACAAGCGTAAATTGAGAAAAATAAATGTGTAGGAGAGAGAGAGAGAGAGAGAGAGAGAGAGACTGTGAGAGCATTGACGAATTAATCATTGAGATCATGAAAAAAAACTTTCATCTTCAGTATTATTTAAAATTCTTTTATTTTGTTGGAAAACTATTTTCTTATAAAACTCTCATCATTTTAAAAAAATAAACTATTATCATTAAATTCTTTGGATTTGATATAAAATTTCCATCGAATTCAAAATTGCAGTTTATGTCTTTTTAGTATGACAAAAGTAATTACAGTTCACGCTCTTAATTTCCTTTTAGTGTTACCACACACGATCTTAATTTCCTTTCTGAGTGCAATAGCATTAATTAATGACAATTAACAAGACACCAATTCATAACCTGACTTCAAGTTCACGCTAGTAAACATGCATGGTTTGGGGCCATAGTTGTGGTGTACTAAGATTGATTTTTATGGCTCAACATACATCCATTCCCTCCAATTTAAGTTATGCACACTTCCTCTGATTATTAGCTGTCCAACAACTTCTTCCTTTTCAAATTTCAAGCATACAAATATAAAACATAAAGTTTGATTTTAGAATTTTTATTAGTAATTGACTGAAATTTGTATTCTGAAAAAATAATAATGACAAATTTCATACACAGTACAAAGCACAATAAATACCTTCTGAAATACTTGGGGTCATTGGGGGTAGAAATATTCCACTTTGTAGTATGTTTTGGATGAGGAAAAAATATATATAAAAAACGGATGTGAAGAATCTATATATGAATCAAAGGGAGAAAGATCAAATTCACAAGAGAGGTAAAAAGCATATTGCTACTCATAAGATAATTGATGAAATAAGTGTTTATTTTAATAAAATAAATAATTTTTTTATTTTTTTAATGTATTTGTCTAAATTACTTCTATTTAAAAAATAATAATTTTATGCTTATTTTAAAAAATAAATCTTATATGCTTTTTAAAAAAATACTTATATAAAAATGCTTATTTTATTTTTAAAAAAATTATACAAACTCACCCAATATATTGAATTGATTGGAAAAAATGTGAAATATACAATGAAAAAAACTCTTATATATTGTGTTAATTATTCCTAATTAACTTTCTAACGTTCTAAATGATTCGCTGACCTTCTATAATATGTTACCCCCATCCCCCTCAAACTAATAAGTGATATGATATGATTACTATCAGCTTGAACTACAAGCATTAAAAAAAAAATTAAAAAATAACTATTGCAATATTAAAAAAAAAAAAAGTAAAACAACAAAGTCCAAGCTAGTCATAACCCAAGATGAATCGACAAAAAAAGACAATTAGAATATATATTACAACAAAATCCTTAAGTGGGTTGTTAAAACATTCACAACGATATAGTTCTTTGTAGGATCTTAATAAAAATAATTCCATATTTTATTGTTTGCCCGTTGTAGAGTCGTGAAGGGATCGTCAGCATGGACGAACGGATTGTTCCCAGGAGAAAGATTTTCACTCTTAGGGAAACAAGCTTCTTCAAATTGGAAACCTAAAGTTTATAAAAAAGAAAATAAAGTGTCTATTACCCATTTTCCACCTAATATTATGTAGGGCATTGTCTCAACTTTTACACCAAAAATATATAAATTCAAACCCTTTTTGTTACGTTAGATGAATGGAATTCGTAAGGTACCACACATGTAGTTGTTCTTAATGATCCATTCCTAAATTTTGTTTGTTTTTTGTAACCATTGGTGTTTGAGTGTATTTCTCCCAGGATGAAATACACTAAACATCAAATATTACAAACTTATATTGATAACCAATATCCATAAAAGTATCACAAATGAAGACACACTTTAGCTTATTATAAGCTTTCTCTAGGTCAATTTAGACATTCACATATTCTTTCCTTTCTTATGCTTCAAAAAATACATAACCTCTAAAAAGCTGCTTTGGCAAGCCCTGCTATTTAATATCATATAATTTAATATATATATATATATATATATATATATATATATATATATATATATATATAACTCACGTTTTAGCGGAAAGCACAGAACTCTACAATCCTTGAGAGAACGATAAAAATGCTTAAAATATACTCATAAAAAATATTATGAATTATAAGATTACAAAAGTTAACCCTTAAAGACAGCAGATCTGCAAAATTACTAGAAGACAAAGCTTCGTAGTTTTGTAATCAACGCTTAACTTACAAGCACTATATATAGTTATTTACTTACACAAATATTTTTTTATTAAACTATTCATGCAGTTCACTTGTTTCTATTTTAAGTTTTAATCCTTATATATAGAAAATTGTAAGTTTTAGTTCTGAAACATTTTTTTATAGCAGTTTATTACAATTTAGTGGGTTTATACTTCCAAAAATTTTCTCTAGTATTAATGTTAGGAACCAAAACATATTTTTTTTTAGAGAAAAAACTTAATTAATTTGTATGCATATGTAGATACTAAAACTTATGATTTTCTTATCTAAGGATTAAAACTTAAAACAAAGACAACAATAGAGATCAAATGAATAATTTAACTAATTTTTTTTTTCTTGTTTTACCTTGTCTTTCCAAGCTCTTTCTTTTTTCTTTTTCTTCAAAGATCACTTCCCTTGCTAAAGCTTGAAGCAGTAACACGAAGAGTCTACTTTTTTCGTTTCTGCTTCCACATCTTTTAGACTTTCACTACCATTGAGAGTGTCCTTAAGCCGACTTCATTTCTGTTTTATTTGCTGCTGCAGTGTCACTTGTCACACAACTTTGAACCGTTGAGTTGTTGATTTCTACCAATTTATATTATCTAATCCTTGACTAGCCAGCTTGACTCATTTTTTTTGCATGACGTTTAATTGGTGATTTGATGTTTATAACTATGTAAAAAACATAGGCAGAACTCGATATTAACTTGAAGTATCTAAAAAGCAAAAAAAATAGACAAAATGCAATGACATACTGTTTCTCATGCGGAAGACATCACACGGTTAGGTCCGTTTGCATTTAAAAAAACATTTCAAAAATTAACTTGATATATTATTTTTTTACTTCTTCACATTTATTCTCTTTGGGAAATAATCTTCTTTGAGGTATTGTTGGATACTGATTCAAATCTTGATTTGTGAATTTGCGAGAGACTAATCTCTTTTTTTTTATGCGTCAAAAAATTTAAAGTAAATCATTTAAAAGTTTAGAAATCCAAAAATTATTTTAGTTTGTAAAATTGGGCTCAAATATTTTTCATTAGTTTCTTTTTTACTCCACTGGTTTTTTGGATTATTTAAGTGATGATGTGGTCCATTTTCTGTTAACCAATCAAAATGATTTGGATTTTAAGACAATAAATTACAGGTCTATTTGGGATAGTTGTGGGTTTTTGATTGTGTTTGGTAAAATTGAAGTTAAAGTGATTTTTAAATTATTTTTGATACTTTTACAATCATTTTTAAAATCAAGAAAAACTATTTTGTAAATTTATTTTTTAGTTTAAGAAAAAATACACATTTTTTGTATTTGACAATGAAATTTTTTGCTGTAACCACTGTTATCACTATCATTACCGCTGTCACAACCACCACCACCAATATCACCTCTGTCATCGCCATCATCATATCACCACCATTGTCGCAATCGACATCATCATCACCACAGACATTGCTACTACCATCAATGTCGTCATCATCATCATTGTCACCACAATCACCACTATCAACAATACCACCTCCATCACCGCCACCACAACCACACCACCATTGGCATTGCCACCACCATCATCACCTTAACCTTCACCGTCACCACCACCACCACCACCACCACTATCGCCATTGCCACCATGACCACCACTGGTATCTCTATCGCCACCACTACTGTTAACATTATCATCATCATCATTGTTGTTTCACCACACAAAAACACTCTTAAACTAATTTTAATACGATATAAAACTTTCAAAATGAATCATATTTTAATTTGTTATTTTCAAAATTTTCAAAATTCAAAACTAAAAATCACCCCAAACATAGCCTACTATTACAAAAGCTATGAGTAGTATTTTCCTGCTTTTAATATTATTGGTAAATTAAAATTAAGTTTGATCTTTACAGTTAGTGTGCTTTAAATCCTAAACTTTACCAATGCTTGATATGTCATTGGCAAGCATACTAAAGTATCATGCAAATAGTATAAAACGAAAGGTTTGAGTATCATATCCACATGGACTTGCTTGTATATCAAGCTATTTGTGCAAATTCAAGTTCTGGGCAAAGGGGATTTTGTTTTAAATGTAAAAGAGCATAAAGTAAACTTGGTTCTAAACAAAAAACCAAACAAATTAAAGGTGAGTAAAAACACAAATAGTTGATAGACGAGAGGAGCTAAATGCAAAAATAAACAAAATGTTGGAGATTTGTCTACACAAAGCTAACAATCTCAGTATCGATAAAAGTTTTCTTTATGCAATGTTCACTCTAATGCTACAATAACCAACTATGGTGCTCTAACCATGATCCCTCATGTGAAAGAGCCTAAGTAGCTTAACTCAACTCCTAAACCCTAGCAAGTCAAGCTAAACCACTTGGATTCAAGAACAAGGGTTTATCCAGGCTAACAAGTGTTATTCCATCCCTAGACATAACACCTATGATATACTACTTTCAAATCTTAGTAAAAAAGCATTTCTTATTGACATTTTAACTATGAAACATGTTTGTAGGATTGATCACTAATGATACCAACGAACATCCCTTCATCCCTAGATGATACATTCATTAGATGCTCTATTCAAAACTCAGTTTTCAAGCATTTTTCAATGACAACAAAAACAAAGAATTAAAGCTAAGGTAATCAAATCATAAAACAAGCAATCAAAATGGAAAGAAACAATAACATAGGAAATAACATTGAATAAATATAAAGATTAATTATATGAAAGTAGCTTAGTACACCAATCAAAATAAATGAACTAGCCTCTCATTGTCATGAGAGACCTCAAAATCACAAAAAAAAAAGGAGAAGATGAAAGGAAATGGAGGAAATAGAAGGAAAATAAAAGATGGGAGCTCCTCAGCTGCCACACACAACCCTTGGTCGGTGCTACCTCCATCCCAATGAAATATAGGTTTAAAAAAGTCCAAAAAGGTTGGCACTGTCGTTTCTACAAAATGGAGTGCGCAATGAGCTCAAGGTTTGCGTTAAGTATACATACAAAAGCAACACTTGGTTAATTGATCGTGCGCTGAACCTGAGGTGTGCACTTAGTCCAAAATTTTTGCAGTGGGAATAATTCGCGTTGCACTTCATGCTAAGCATGCACCAAACTTCATATTTCTCTCTAGCCGCCTCCAGATGCTTGTCTTGTGACCTTCGAAGCTGACTTTGACACACTAAGCGAGCTGCTTCATCTATCCAAAAAAAGTTCTTTTCTTGTTGATGCACCAAAACTCTACAAAACAACTTAAACTAATGAATTCACTAAAATTAACTCCATTAAGCTAAAAATCTAAAGAGAAAACATTAAATTTTAACTTATTGAGATCAAATTAAGCAATAAATGAAAAAATTTAAGATAATTATTATGAAAATTAAATGCAATAGCATGTACAACAATTATTAACTAACGGGAGATTATCCCTGAGTGAAAATTGAATAGTTTTAGGTTGGAATTTTATTATAGTCATGTATATACAAAAATCTTAACCGTGATGTTAAGATTTACTAAGTTAACTGATTTTAATTAAAAATTAATGTAAAGAATATTTTTTTTGACCGGAATGTAAAGAATATTTAAACTATCATACTTAAGTTTTATCCAATTTTAAATTATCCATAATTAGGGGAAAACTCACGAGAATTTTTTAAAATAAAATTATGGGTGTCTTTTTTTATGAATAATCATGCGTGTTTTTTTCGTTTTATGAATTTGTCTATTGTGAATTTATGTACATCAAAAATAAAAATAATTTGTATTGAAAATTTAACTGTTACAATAAAATAAAAAACATTTAATATATTGAATAATTACATTAAAATATAAAAACAAAACACTTAATATATTAATAGTTACACCATTAATTATTACATTTTACTTTTTCTAATAATTTAAGATATTGAACAGATATAGTTTAATGTATAGATAAATAAATAAATAAACTAAAAAAATTACTTAATCTATTATCAGAAGGCTCCACACTATGAGAGTTAGGAAAATATTAACAACATATTTTTTTAAAATAATCTCTATTATTAATTCTTAATTAATGAATTGTATTCATAATTTTATAATTTTTAATAAAATTTAATTACCAATAAAAGAGGATGTTGAGAGAAATATATTAAAGTGTGTATTATTACTTTATTAGCCCTTGTTTGACAAAAAAAATTGTTTTATTTAATTAATTATTTATTTATTATTTTATAAAGTGAAATGAAATTGACAATAGCCACCTTACCACTACCACCTAACTCGAGTCTGGTTTTGTGTATATTTTTTTTCCTTCCTTCGATCTAACTAACACACACAGGACAGAGAGATGAGAATTGGAGTAAAAATTGTACAGCGAAGAAGCTAACCACCCTCCACGTGACTCGCGCAATTCAACTCACGCACACTCTCTCCATCACTATATAAACCCCCTCTCCACCTTCTCTCCATCTTTCAGTCTCTCACCTTCCAACTCGCCCTCGACTCACTTTCTTGTACAATTCCGCTAACGAGGCGAGTGAATCAGGTACTCTCTAACTAACCTCCACCAACCAAACCTTCCTTTTCCTCATTCGCAATTCTAGATCTCTGATTCTCTTTCTATTTTAATTTCCAATTTTCTTCCTAATTTCAAATCTGCTTGATTTTAGGGATACTCTCGCTGCATATTTCAGAATCTTCTCTCCCTCTCTCTCTCTCTCTTCATTGTTTCGCGTTCAAGTTTTCGTGCATTTGGTTTGAACTTGTGCTGGTAGTTATAGTTAGTTGCTGCTTTGGTTTCTGTGAGTTGGATGATTGATCGTTGCTAAAACTTGTTCCGGTTGTGGATCTGCTTCCTTCGCTTCTTTCCGTCGTTTAATTTTTTTCAAATCAAATAACGTAAATGTTCATTTCCGTTCTTCTGGTGATGGATGATGTGTTTCGTTTTTTTTTTTTTTTTTTTATTGACGCATGAAATGATCGATTCCGGCTTCGTTCTCTTCCTTTTATAGTTACAGAAATTTCAAATTCTGCTTCATTCTCCAAACGCAACGTTTTGGTCGTTAATCTACTCTGTTTTGCTGCGTTACTAGTTTACGCATCTTTTTTAGTTAATTTTTAAATCATCCATATTGACTACTGTTTCATGTTTGATGTTTTTTTTCCTCCTTATTTGGATCACGAAGATCACGTGGCTATACTTGTGAATGACTTATTTTTTTAATCTTGCTGAATCTGTGGTTGCTTGAGATAGCTTATTAATGTTTGTACTTGGAGAGAGATATTAATCTCTACCTGTGATTTCAACTGATATGGAGAATATATTACATTATTACTTATTTGATTTCGTATTCTATTACATTTTAAATGCAGCTTTTGGTATTGTAATGTTGCAAATATTCCTATGTATCTCTTCTTCTGCAATATAAAAAGTAATGTACTTGTTTGTTGCTAGATCTATCTACTTCTTCGTCATGGCCACCGGACAACTATTCTCCCGCACTACACAGGCTTTGTTTTACAACTACAAGCAACTTCCCATACAGCGGATGCTTGATTTTGACTTCCTTTGCGGTTTGTGCCGGCTCTATCATCTTCATTTTCTTCTAGGCGGATTACAGAAAATGATACATTGACATTAATATTTGCTTTTAACACTAATGGAAGCTCTAATTTTGTGTTCGCAGGCAGGGAAACACCATCAGTTGCTGGAATAATTAACCCTGGTTCTGAGGGATTTCAAAAACTTTTTTTTGGTCAGGAGGAAATTGCCATCCCAGTTCATGCCACGTATGTGTTGCTCATTCATTTCTATACTAAAAATTTCCTTTTTTTGCTTGAATTTGGGATTTGGTTGGTTGTAGTTGTAGCCAAGGGGAGATTTTTCTTTATTTTAGTGGTCTTCTTCCTTTTTTAGCTACTGCATACAAAGTAACCAACTTTAGTGCATGACATTCTTGTTTGTCTGAGGGGTGATTTGTCTTGGCCCTATGTTGACTTGTTTTGCAGCATTGAAGCAGCTTGTGCTGCACATCCTACTGCTGATGTCTTCATCAACTTTGCTTCATTTAGAAGGTCAGCAAATTATTTATTATTATTTTGAGTCTATGGTATCTTGTTGCACAATAATACATGAATACCATTAGCATATCCAGAAAAGATTTCATAATATCAATTTTGTATTATTGAATATTTTAGAGTATCTTATATGATCTTTTAAGAATGGCTACATATTTCATGAGTTATTTCCTTATTTAATTAGGACTAGGAGTCTAGTATTAATATATATATATATATATATATATATATATATATATATAGTTGTTTGTACTTAGTCTCTCGTTCATGTCATGTCACATCAAATCAATATCGATTTCAATTATTCAGTCCTTATTTTTTTTTTCTTTTCCTTGTTTCCATACCTAAATCTTTATGATTTCAACATGTACAAATTGTTCTACATGCAGTGCTGCAGCATCATCCATGGCTGCTTTGAAGCAGCCAACAATTAGAGTTGTTGCTATTATTGCTGAAGGAGTACCTGAGTCAGACACTAAGCAATTGATTGCATATGCCCGATCAAACAATAAGGTGGGAGTTGAAATAGATATTGATTGACTTAATAGCTATATAAAAACATGTAAAAACTGATTTTAATTCTTTTGATTTGATAGGTTGTTATTGGTCCAGCCACTGTTGGAGGCATTCAAGCAGGTGCTTTTAAAATTGGTGACACAGCTGGAACAATTGACAATATAATTCAGTGCAAGCTCTACAGGCCTGGATCTGTTGGATTTGTTTCTAAATCTGTATGTAGCTATTCACTTCTTGCTTATGTTTATGTCATCTTCACATTGGGGATACACTTTTTCTTCTTGTACCACTATAAAGCTTTTGATAATCCCAACCTGCTTTTATATTAAGAAGGTGCAGGATGTTTTCAAGGTCTTAGCAAATGCATGCATTTTACTTTTTTGACTTTACATATGATACTTTGTTATGTATACCTATCTTGTACCCAGAGAAAGGTTCCACCAACAGGAGCTAATTCAAGTTCCAAATAGCAGCTTCAAGAAATTTAGGAATAATCCTAGTAGAGATGACTATGAATCATGCCTTTTGCTGTTTATACTTGGCCATCATAGCTTAATTCATCTAGAATCTTGAAAAATAGTATAGTTACTTAACTAGTTACTAGGCTGTCTCTTTTATACCTTATTTATTTACTAGCTTGTTGTGTAGATAGTATGCTGGTGTGATAGGACAGAGTGAAATTGCTAATTGCAATTTTCTTGCGCTCACATCCTTATCTTTGAATTTATTTTTCTATCATTTAAATTTTGTTTCTCCTTTCTGAAAGAACCAAAGAGATTGCCTTTATATGCTTTTGTGAAGATTGAACTCAATCTTTATATTAGATTTCAGAGTGGATGGTGAGATGATAATAGTTATGGTGGAACACAGATAAATCAAATTATAAGTAGAGAATGACATCTTAATGGCAACATGGCATGAATGGGTAGTTTACTCGCATGATAAGGTTTTTGAACATTAATAATCACTCTTCTCCTCCCCTTTCTCTCTCTCTCTCTCTCTCTCTCTATTGCTAAATAACGGTAATAGCTTCTTTATCTACTATTAATATCACATGTTCAATGAAATTGCTTTTATTTAACATTTAGTACCAACTAGTGTTTTATAGAAATTTAAAACTTGAGCTTTATTTTTTATTTGCGTGATTTAATGTGAACGGATGGTTCTGAGGGAAGACAACTTTTTAAATTACAGGGTGGGATGTCCAATGAACTCTACAACACTATTGCCCGCGTAACTGATGGGATTTATGAAGGTATTTATGTGCTGACTTTATCTTTTCTGTTTTCTTAATACCAGTATTGAGTTATGTCTTATTTCACTGTAGGCATTGCTATTGGAGGAGATGTTTTCCCTGGTTCCACACTTTCTGACCATGTTTTACGGTTTAACAACATGCCACAGGTAAATTTTTGCCTTCTTGTTGGGGAGCTACCTAAAATATTTGCATCGAGTAGAATCTAGAGCATATCAGTTTTTTTTGGTTATTTACTGTCTTGGTTTACATTAAACCTCAGGTTAAAATGATGGTAGTACTTGGGGAACTTGGTGGGCGTGATGAGTATTCCTTAGTGGAGGCCTTAAAACAAGGAAAGGTATCCAAACCGGTTGTTGCCTGGGTCAGTGGGACATGTGCACGACTCTTCAAATCTGAAGTACAATTTGGTCATGCAGTATGTCTCAGCTCCTTTAACTTTGACTAAATTCTCAGTTAAAGCATTCATCATAAAAGGACAACATTCTTAATGTCTGTTGGCTACTGCATAAATCAGGGAGCCAAAAGTGGTGGTGAGTTGGAGTCTGCTCAAGCAAAGAATCAGGCACTAAGGGACGCTGGAGCTGTTGTTCCCACATCATATGAATCTTTTGAAGCTGCAATTAAGGAAACATTTGATAAAATGGTTAGTATGCATGAATATTGAAGTTTTCCTTATGTTTAATTGAATTTTCTCCCATCTCCTAATCCTGGAAACACACAATGGTTAAAGAAATCTCTTTAATTTCCTTAATAAGTTGTAATATTCATAGTTGTCTTATATTTGATAGGTTGAAGAAGGGAAGATCACACCAATAAAGGAAATCACACCTCCACCAATCCCTGAAGACCTTAGTACTGCAATTAAGAGTGGAAAAGTCCGTGCTCCAACTCATATTATTTCCACCATTTCTGATGACAGAGGTATGTTGGGATCCACTGATGTAATTTAGAACAAGTCCAATTTTTCAAGAAATTACCTTTTTATGTCCATCTTGAGCTGACTCCAAAGCTGCTCAGATCGAGTGGAAGTATAGTCAAGGGGGAATGAAGTAAAATCAACTCTGCATTCATGTCCTCATATTTGTGATGCTCGCTTTCTTTTATTGCTTGATTGCTTGGCAGCTTTTCCAAATCTTCCGGGATGCCTTTCATTATCTGGATGAGACACTCAAATTTGATAGTTAAAGTGTTAAACTAAAGTTTTCTTCCAATATTTTCTGAAGGAGAGGAGCCATGCTATGCTGGTGTACCCATGTCTTCCATTATTGAAAAAGGTTATGGTGTTGGTGATGTTATCTCTCTTTTGTGGTTTAAACGAAGCCTTCCCCGTTACTGTACTCAATTTATTGAGGTAGGCTATTCAGTAGCACAGAGCTTTCATTGAATACTTTCCCTTCACTGTGTTTGTCTAGAGTCTGTGAAAATGTTCTACACTCTACAGTAAACTTCTATTTATGCTGTCAGTTTTCCTTTTAGATTTTTTTTTTCAAAAGCAAACTATTCATATCATCTTCCACCTTCTATCTTGCTGATACATTACATTGGTCAGATATGCATCATGCTATGTGCCGACCATGGTCCTTGTGTATCTGGTGCTCACAATACTATTGTGACAGCAAGGGCTGGGAAGGACCTAGTTTCCAGTCTTGTATCAGGTAATTACATGCCTTTAATCTGTCAACTACTGTTGTAGGTATTGTATCTGATGGGGTGACCAAAACTTTGTATGCTAATAATGCCATAAAACGGTTAGTGACGAGCTTCTGGATCAGGTTTGCTTACAATTGGTCCTCGATTTGGGGGTGCCATTGATGATGCTGCTCGCTACTTCAAGGATGCTCATGACAGGGTATGATTAGTTCTTTCCTGTGAAGCTAGTGGGAACTAGAATAAAAACATCCGGGACTGGTGGAATGAACCTAATGGGTTAAAGAATTATTTTATACAATAAACTTGAAACCAGGGAAAATTCAAAATTCTCAGTTTCTGTCCCGCCAAAAATACAATGAACACACCACAAATTTCGTCTTTCATCTAACATGTGTTACTGTGTCTTGTCACAGGCGCTTACTCCTTATGAGTTTGTTGAAAGTATGAAAAAGAAGGGAATTCGTGTGCCAGGAATAGGGCACAGGTAACACATTCCATCTTTTCATTTTAATAAGCAATAAATATTCTAATTCCCTTGCTATTGCTGTAGTGTTATAATAAATCCGAGGCTTTGTTTTGCCTTGTGAAACAGGATCAAGAATAGGGACAACAAAGATAAGAGAGTTGAGCTGCTACAGAAGTTTGCACGAACACATTTTCCTTCCGTGAAATACATGGAATATGCTGTTCAAGTTGAGACCTACACACTCACAAAGGCAAATAATTTAGTTCTTAACGTAGATGGTGCAATTGGATCTCTTTTCTTGGATCTTCTTGCTGGTAGTGGAATGTTCACCAAACAAGAGATTGATGAAATTGTGGAGATTGGTTATCTGAATGGCCTCTTTGTGCTGGCACGTGCCATTGGTCTGATTGGGTAAGTTTAAATTAATTATACGTATTTCATGTGAACAGCACTTTTTGGACATTGTTGTAGTTTTGGACCTTTTGTGGCTATTTTATCCACAATTGTCTAATGGACTTACGATCCGAAGAGTTCTACTTTCAGTTAGGTGGTCCTCATAGCCACTACTACTGGTCCTGGATATGCACCTTGCATGTCTTTTGTGAATCAATTAAACAGAGAATCTTCATCCATCTCCAAAATAAAAAATTATGGCTTGGTCTCATTCATTGTTAAAATTTCAGGCACACCTTTGACCAAAAGCGATTGAAGCAACCACTTTACCGTCACCCATGGGAGGATGTTCTCTACACAAAGTGAGGACGTTTTGTGCGACTGTAAGAACTTTCCCATGCTTCAAATTAGCAATCTTTTGGGAAATCATGCATCTGATATATGCTGGAGTGATTTTGTAGCTGTTAGACTAGTGTTGTACGATCTATTGGTGAAAAAGTCATCTTCCATTTGTAACACTTATTAAATTTCATAAAGAAAGAACTTGGTCATTTTTAAAATTATATCTCTCTTGATGAATATTCTGATCTCTGTACTGTTTTGACTTCAAAAGGAAATTATCACATAAGTTCGAGCGCATTTATTCTGCAGTATAGTATATGTTAATGGAAACAACAATTTTATTGCCAGTGAATGAAATGTTTTGTTATATAGCCAAAAGAACATATCCGGTTTGAATACGTTGGTGGCTTATTTTCTCATGCACAACTTCGAAACTAAAACATCTGTGGTGAGTTAAGTAGGCATTTGAATGCGTTGGTGGCCTATTTTCTCATGCAAACCTTACTTCGTATTTAATATTTCCCATAATTCATATACCAAATATATCAGCGCCATGGTATCTACCGTGAACACCCTCTTCTGCTGCATTCCATTCTTTCTTTTTAATTTTCTTTTCGTTTCCCTTTTTTGTTCACTTTCCTTTCCAGTTTCCCAAGAAGATCCAGTGAGCGATACTAAAAAAATCTTGACATTTCTCATCATACAAACTTAAGTTAGTGTTATCAACCAGATATTATAAACTTTAACTATAATCAAATTATAAAAACTATGAAATAATGTGTGTTGTGTGTTTTAGTGAGATTAACTTAATCTAGTTGTGAAAAATGAGAATTGCCATTTCACACATTTATATAGAACCGGTTTGTTTTCTATTTTAGTAAAATTAATTTTATATAAACATTACAATATAATAAGTTTTAAAATGCACGCATAATTTCTATATTTTTTTTAACAAGTTTCATACTTTAAAAAATAAACTTTACCAGAGATGAATTTGTTCTGTGACTATGATTACAGCTATCTTTCACATAAACTTTACCACTGTTCGCATAATAAACTTACAGATTTGTCGTCAGATGATTTGTTTTCTTCGACATGGCCACTGTGCTACTATTCTCCCGTGCTGTGCTAGGTAGTTGTAGTGCGTATACAAGCTTTCACGTGCCTACAGCATTTTAAGGGTGAGTGATGATACATGATTATATTCTTTAAACACCTAATAAATATCCATTATTTCTAGAAACAGACTGAGTGACTTTCCTCCTTTTTATGTAATTTGATTAATTTTTAATGATTTAAATTTTGCCATTTATTTTAAAAAATAATTTTGATTTAATTATTAATTTGATTTGTATATTTTTTATGCTTTAAAATTATTTAAAAAATACTATTGAACGTGTACATTAATTAATACAGAATTATTTTAGTTTAACATACAGTCACCAATATTATTCAGATTGTTTACAAATTTCTTACAGCTATTCAAGAAATCTTTTACCGAGAAATAAATTTATGGCAGTTCAAGAACTATAAAAAAAAAAATTACAGTTTTTTTATACTCATCATCTTCATTAGAGATAATATTGTTCAAGATAAAGACTATTATAAATGATAAATTTTTCTCTAGAGACTACTGATTAAACTGAAATAATTATATAATGATTAATCTACATGCTTAATAATATTTTTTTTATGGTTTTAAAGTATTAAAATATAAACATGTAATTGATAATTTAATTAAAAAGATCTTTTAAAACAAGTGGCAAAATCAGGACCATCAATTAATCTAATGATGTAAAATGTGTGACCTTTCCTCCACAAAGTCATTGATTTTGGGCAATTTTTAGATAATATATACATGGTTCAATTGTTTAATTTTAGAAAATTAATAAAATTAATTATGTATAGTTCGGAGTTTGTTAGAAGTCAGAACAGTGGTAGTATTAATCATGTAAGAAAAATTATTAATGAATACCTCATATGCGAATAGATTACACCTAGTGAGAGAAATAAGAGTGAGGAAAATACATGTTTTATAACTAATTTGATTTCACATGAAGAGTGATATAAAGAGAAAGTCATGGTGACTTTCCCGCTTTATAGTCACTGAATTCGTCTTCGAGCCGTAGTTAGTCATTTGTGAAACAGAGTTAATCATATTTATATTCGTTTTCTTTTTTATCCAATGCTATCAAAGGTTCACCAAAAAAGAATAATTAATAGGGGTCACGTAGCATTACGGCTCTCTATTATTATTTAACCATCTGAACTAACGAATCATATTACCACAAATTCTGAACATACTCTTCACTCTTCACTCTTCACTTTGGTACTTCACAATTATAGCTGGACTTTTTTGTTTGCTTTTCCAAAACATTTTCAAACTCTTCATACAAATTAATACAATCGCCACTGGTAATATTCCACTTGTTTGTAGGAACGGATCTTGAAAATATTTTGAGGGATATTAAAGGTGAACACACTTTAACATGCATAATAATTAATTTCACTCTCTCCGCGTATACCAGAATATCTTCTGGTTTAATATTGTGTTTCTGTTTATTCTTTGGCTGTTCATGTTTGATTTCAACTGTTATGGATATAGCGCATTATTAATTATTTTGCATCCTTTTCTTTTTCGCTTATATTACGTTTTAAATATAACTTTTGTATGGAAATTAATGTCTCAAATATTCTGCAATGTAGAAAGTAATGCACTTAATTATTTGTCATCAGATCTATCTTTATCTTTGTCATGGCCACTGGACAACTATTCTCCCGTACTACACAAGCTTTATTTTACAACTACAAGCAACTTTCCATCCAGAGGATGCTTGATTTTGACTTCCTTTGTGGTTTGTATAGGCTCTACCATCTTGATTTTCTTCTAGGCGGATTACAGAAAATGATATATTTGACATCAATATTTGTTCTTAATACTAATGGAAGCTCCAATTTTGTGTTCTTAGGCAGGGAAACACCATCAGTTTCTGGAATAATTAACCCTGGTTCTGAAGGATTTCAAAAACTTTTTTTTGGTCAGGAGGAAATTGCCATCCCAGTTCATGCTACGTATGTGTTGCTCATTCATTACTATACTCAATTTCCTTTTTTTTCTTGAATTAGGATTTGGTTGGTTGTAGTTCTAGCCAAGGGGAGATTTTTCTTTATTTTAACTTCTTCAGCATGCCAATGGAATACAAAGTAACCAACTGTAATGCATGACATTCTAGTTTTTCTGTGGGGTGCTTTGTCTCAATGTTGACTTATTTTGCAGCATTGAAGCAGCTTGTGCTGCACATCCTACTGCTGATGTCTTCATCAACTTCGCTTCATTTAGAAGGTCAGTATAGTATTTAACTATTATTCTGAGTCTATGGTATCTTGTTGCACAATAATACATGAAAACCATTAGCATATCCAGAAAAAGTTTCATGATATCAATTTTGCATCATAAAATATTTTAAAGTATCTTATATAATGTTTTAGGAGTGACTACATATTTCATGACTTATTTCCTTATTTAGTTAGCATATGTAAAGAGGTTGTTTTTGAATTTGAATTCATGATAACCAAATCACCAAAACACAATTTTATCGCTGTGTCAGGATTCGCCCCCATTTATATATATATATATATATTTTTTTTTTTTTTAATTTTTAGTACTTAGTCTTTAATTTCTTTTTTATCATATTATGTCACATCAAATCAATGTCAATTTCAATTATTCGGTCCCTAATTTTTTCCCTTTTCTTCTTTTCCTACCAAAATCCTTATGATTTTAAAATGTACAAATTGATCTACATGCAGCGCTGCAGCAGCATCCATGGCAGCTATGAAGCAGCCAACGATCAGAGTTGTTGCTATTATTGCTGAAGGAGTACCAGAGTCAGACACTAAGCAATTGGTTGCGTATGCCCGGGCAAACAATAAGGTGGGAGTTGAAACAGATATTAATTGGCTTAATAGTTATATAATAACATGGAGAAAAACTTATTTTAGTGCTCTTGATTTGATAGGTTGTTATTGGTCCAGCCACTGATGGAGGCATTCAAGCAGGTGCTTTTAAAATTGGTGACACAGCTGGAACAATTGACAATATAATTCACTGCAAGCTATATAGGCCTGGATCTGTTGGATTTGTATCTAAATCTGTATGTAGTTATTCACTTTATGCTTATGTTGATGTCATCTTTTTCACATTGAGGATACATCTTTTCTTCTAGTACCTACCACTCTAAAATCTTTTGAGAATCCTTGCCTGCTTCACAGACTGAATGGCTAATTGCAATTTTGTTTCTCCTTTCTGAAAAAACCAAAGATATTGTCTCTATATATTTTGTGACGATTGAACTCAATCTTCCTAGTAGCTTCAGAGTAGATGGTGAGATGATAATATTTATGGTGGAACACTGATGTATCAAATATAACTAGAGAAGGGCACAGCTTAATAGAAACATTAACACAGCATAAATTGGTCGTTTGCTTGCATGATAAGGTTACTGAACATTAATAATCACTGTTCCCCTCCCCTTTCTCTCTCTATTTCTAAATAATGGCAATTGCTTCTTAGCTAGTATCACATGATCAATGAAATTGCTTTTATAGAAATTTAGATTTTGAGCTTTATTTTTATGGCATGATGATGATATAATGTATGAATAGATGGTTCTGAGAGAAGACAAATTTTCGAATTACAGGGGGGGATGTCCAATGAATTATACAACACTATTGCCCGCGTAACTGATGGGATTTATGAAGGTATTTATATGCTGATTTTATCTTCTTTTTTTTTTTTTTTTTTTTTTTTTTTTTTTTTTTTTTTTTTTTTTTTTTTTTTTTTTTTTTTTTTTTTTTTTTTTTTTTTTTTGTAAGACTAGTATTGAGTTATATCTTGTTTCACTGTAGCCATTGCCATTGGAGGAGATGTTTTCCCAGGCTCCACACTTTCTGACCATGTTTTACGGTTTAACAACATACCACAGGTAATTTTTTGCTTTCTTCTTGTAGAGCTACCTAACATATGTGCATCCAATATACAACAGCATATCAGTATTTGAAAAATACTAGTAACACTCTCTAACACTCTTTTAAACATCCTCTTTATGATTGATTGAATTTTATTGAAAATCACCAATTTTTAACACACCAAAATGGATTATTTTCAATAAATTTCAATCAATCATAGAGAGTGTCGCTAGCATCCGTCATCAGTATTTTGTTATTGACTCCTCAGATTAAAATGATGGTAGTACTTGGTGAACTTGGTGGGCATGATGAGTATTCCTTAGTGGACGCCCTAAAACAAGGGAAAGTATCAAAACCGGTTGTGGCCTGGGTTGATCATGAAGTATATCTCAGCTCCTTTAACTTTAACAAAGTTCTCAATTAAAGCCTTCATCATAGAAGAACAGCATTCTTATGTCCATTATTGGCTCTTTTACATAAATTAGGGAGCTAAAAGTGGCAGTGAGTTGGAGTCTGCTCAAGCAAAGAATCAGGCACTAAGGGACGCTGGAGCTGTTGTTCCCACATCATATGAAACTTTTGAAGCTGCAATTAAGGAAGCATTTGACAAGTTGGTTAGTATGCTTGTATATTGAAATTTTCCTTATCTTTAGAATAAGTCACTTTCGTTTCCTTAATTAGTTGTATAATACATAATTAGCTTATCTTTGTTAGGTTGAAGAAGGGAATATCACACCAGTCAAGGAAACCACTCCTCCACCAATCCCTGAAGACCTTAACACTGCAATTAAGAGTGGAAAAGTCCGTGCTCCAACTCATATTATTTCCACCATTTCTGATGAGAGAGGTTTGTTGAAATCTAATGAGTGTATGTTTGGTTTCATATTGGATTATCCAGAATCATATTGAAATACCAGTTAACGTTAATGTAAGTTTAGGTAAATTTTCTCATTTTGATTCCACATCGAGGAATTGATTTTGGGTCCAGCGCTGATTTAAATAACTTTAAGAAGTTTTTGTGTTGGATAAAAAATTTATGCTGAATTTTACTACTAACTTGTTTTTCTAATAAACATATCTAAACATAAGTCACACCACTTCAAAGTTAATTTTAATCAAAATCAATTTTACCAACTCATTCAAATACACACCGATATGGGCTCTGCATTTCATTTTCTGGATGAGACACTCAAATTTGATTGTTAAACTAAGGTTTTCTTCCAATATTTTGCTGAAGGTGAGGAGCAATGCTATGCTGGTGTATCCATGTCTTCCATTATTGAAGAAGGTTATGGTGTTGGTGGTGTGGTCTCTCTTTTGTGGTTTAAACGTAGCCTTCCCCATTACTGTACTCAATTTATTGAGGTAGGTTATTCAATAGTACAGAGCTTTCATAGAATATTTTCCTCCTTTCCTTTCACTGTGTTTGTCTTGAGTATGTGAAAATGTTATACTTCAACACACTAGTCAAACTTCTTTTATGCTGACAATTTTCCTTTTACATTTTTTTCTTTTTAATTACTCATTTGATGAGGAATCAACTTATATCAAGAGCAACTCTTTTTAGTTACTCCTCATTTTTATCATTTATTTTTTTTTTTGAAATCTAATAATTGTAAAAGTCACTAATCTTATCCATTAAATTTCAAGAAAATGAATGATGAAAATTTCAAGAAAATGAATGATGAAAATGAAGAGTAACTCAAAAATAGTTATTTTTGGTATAAGTTAATCTCTCTTCTACTCATTTAATTCTTATCATATAATAATCTTTATGTTTTAGTCTATACACTTAAACATTACTTTGTTTTAGTTTCTATGTATACACTTCAACTTGTTTTAGTCCTTGCCAACCAAAATTATAAGAACTAAAACATATTAAAAGGTGTATACATAGGAACTGAAACCATAGCTTTTAAATGTAGGGATTAAAAGTAAAGACTATGCCTGTATAAAGATTAAATGAGTAATTAAATCATTTTTTATAACAAACTATTGACATCATCTTCCACATTCTATCTTTCTGATGCAACATTGCTCAGATGTGCATCATGCTATGTGCCGACCATGGTCCTTGTGCCTCAGGTGCTCACAATGCTATCGTGACAGCAAGGGCCGGGAAGGACCTAATTTCCAGTATTGTATCAGGTAAATACATGCCTTTAATCTGTCAATTATTGACTTAGGCATAGTATGCATCTGATGGGGTGACCAAAACTTTGTATGCTAATAATAATAATGCCATAAAACAGTTAGTAATGAATAATGAGCTTCTGAAACAGGTATGCTTACAATTGGTCCTCGATTTGGGGGTGCCATTGATGATGCTGCTCGCTACTTCAAGGATGCTCATGACAGGGTATATGATTTGTACTTTTCCTGTGAAGCTGGTTGGAACTAGAATTAAAACAAACGTTGGGAAGAGGTTGAATGAAATCCCAATAGGTTAAAGAATTATTTTATAAAATAAAGGTTAAATTACTAGTTATTAGACAAGGAGGAGAGAATTTTACAAAGGTGATCAGTGAAATTATCTAACAGAAATTAGTTACTTGAGAATTTTCAAACAATTTTTTTTTAAAAAAAATTAGTCCTTGATTATGTAATTTTAAAATCATTATAAATTGTCATTTATTAGGGATTTCAAGTTGCTAAAAATTAATCTCAAGAACCAGTAACTCATGAACCTTCTAACATATGTCGGTGTACTATTATCTGTGTCTTGTCACAGGGGCTTACGCCTTATGAGTTTGTTGAAGGTATGAAAAAGAAGGGAATTCGTGTGCCAGGAATAGGACACAGGTAACGTATTCCTTCTGTTCAATTTAATTAAGCAATAAAGCATTCTACTATATCCCTTGCTCTTGCTCTATAGTGTTATAAAAATAAAAATATCTGAGGCTTGGTTTTGCTTTGTGAAAAAGGGTAAAGAATAAGGACAAGAAAGATAAGAGAGTTGAGCTGCTACAAAAGTTTGCACGCACGCATTTCCCTTGCGTGAAGTACATGGAATATGCTATTCAAGTGGAAGAATACACCCTCTCAAAGGCAAATAATTTAATTCTCAACGTGGATGGTGCAATTGCATCTCTTTTCTTGGATCTTTTTGCTGGCAGTGGACTGTTCAGCAAACAAGAGATTGATGAAATTGTGGAGATTGGCTATCTGAATGGCTTCTTTGTGCTTGCACGCTGCATTGGTCTGATGGGGTGAGTTTTTTTACATATTTCATGCGAACATCACGTGTTGGACCTTTGTGGCTTTTTTATCCACAATTCTCTTATGGTCCAAATAGTTCCCACTTTCACTTGGGTCATGGCCTCATGGGTGGTCCTCATAGCCACTGCTACTAGCTGTGCACAATATTGCATGTCTTTTGTGAATCAATTGAACTCAGAATCTAAATTCACCTCCAAACAATTTTTTTTTTTTTTTTTTACTAATTATGCATGGTTTCATTGCCTTGGTCTCAACTCATTCATTATTTTTTAAAATTTCAGGCACACTTTTGACCAAAAGCGATTGAAGCAACCACTTTACCGTCACCCATGGGAAGATGTTCTCTACACAAAGTGAAGACATTTAGTATGACTGTAAGAACTTTGCCATGCTTCAAATTGAGAAATCATGCATCTGAAATAAGCTGGAGGGACTTTTTATATGTTAGACTAGTGTTGTACGATCCATTATTGGTGAAAAGTCGTCTTCCAATCATAACATGTATTAACTTTCATAAAGAAAGAATGTAGGGTGAGTTTGTTTCAATTTATTAAAAAATATGTATGGGAATGTAGAGTTGGAGATATCACATTTCCATGTTTGCTACAAGTTCTGGAAAAATATTTCTGAAATAATTGATTATCAGAATATGAAAATATACATGTTTTTATTATTTCTTATTTTCATGTTAAGAGGTGGGTATATTAGATTTTCATGGAAATAGTAGTTATTTTCTATAATAAATATCTAATTTTACTTTTTTCTCATTTTTTAGTTCACTTTTTATTTTAAAATTTTCTAATTAAATATTTTATTTTATTTTCTAAAATTCCTAATCACAACCAAACATGTTTACGGAAATACTATTCCCAAGCACAATATTTCTAAGAATATAATTGTTAGGAATATAATTTATAACTTAGAAATAAAGGCCTCCTTATAGTATTTTTAAAATTATATTTCTCTTCATGAATATTGTTATCGCTGTACTTTTTTGACTTTGAAATAAAATCCATAAGTTCTAGAGCATATGCTCACTAAATTACTTGGTTGACCCAACAGTGGGGTTGAAATTAATTTTATAGTTTGTTTCTTTCTTACAGAAATTTTTATAGTTTGTCATATTATTACAATTCCTAATCCTTAATTTTTTTATTCAATAAATATTGTTAACTATCTTCATTATGGTAATTCATTTTTTCCACTGAAGTTCTTAAATGAGTTTTATCATTGTACATTAATACTGTATTCACTTAAAAAATTTGTTTAGTTATTCAGTAAATAAATTTTTTTAGTAGTTTTTTTATTGTTTTTAACATTTTTTTAATACACTACTTCTATCTTTTTATATTTTCTTTTATTTTTATTCTCAATATATTTAATTAATTTCATAGCTACTCTT
>PYAF01005739.1:120232-134177 GCA_007407185.1 Glycine tomentella
GTAAAGTTTAAACAATTTTTTTAATAGATTCTAGCCATTTTTGAAATGCTAAGCATCTTTTAACGCTAGTTTCTAATTTTAAACTTTTATATTTTCTTTCATTTTTATTCTTAATATATTCATCTAATTCCTTAGATACCATTTCTAAATAAATCATAATTTTATTATTTTTCTGTCATTTTATATTTTATAATTATCTCAATAGTTAGTTTTATTGAACACTTATAATTTAATTAGTTTTTTAACTTCCAATCATCAACTTCTAATTTTTAGCTACCAATTAACTTTTAACTATTAGTTAATTTTTTAACTAGTTTTGCCAAACATAGTTATAGCCTACATTTTAATTTTTTTAGTAAATCACCTCCCTAATCCAGTAGCTCTAAAATATTTATTAAATGGGTCCAAATCCAATAAATAACTCTACATTTTTATATTTTGTATATGGATTTCACAAATTTTTCAAGAACCAATACTTGTATAAGCACTTACTGTTTCATGAGTGCTCGTTAAGAACTTGTTCTAATGTACATCTCTTAATAAAAATACATCTAAGCACTTATTGTTTCATATGAAATGGGCGAAAGAAGTAATAAAATGGTTTTAAAAACATTAAATTTCTCTTATCAGTTGTCACCGACTCACCGTAATGCCAACCTGACCCTCAGAAGAAAAGGTTAAAAGAATAATATTCTGGAAAACATATTGTTCGTATATGTTTTTCGTTTTTCATTTTCTAATATTATTTCTCACAATCCATATTCCATATAAAAAGTTTTGTTGATTTTGTTATTTCGACTTTGATTGAATCATTTGTTAATTAATAGTTGCAAACTCTATTGTTATTTTGAAAGATTCATTATATTTATTTTTGAAATATTTAATTATTTTTAACTTAACTTTACCGTACACTTTAACGTTTGTCGTATTAATCAATATCTAATCAAGTTTACTGATCCTAACGCAACTGACATTATGGGCTCTACATCCCGTTTGGGTTCTATATGGGGCACGTTACACATAGTATTTTCTGTTTTCTTTTTTTTGTATAAAGTTTTGTTTTCTATTTATTTGAACATGTGAATTAACAATATTAGCACAAGTTAAAAAATTTAAAAACACACTCTTCAGTCTTCACTTTAATAACATTTTCACTGCCAAGAAAACTTAAGTAACATTTCTTTACGAGTAGTTGGACTATTGTTTTTGTGCCTTTTCAAAACTGCTTCAAATTTTCTCAAATTAGCCATACAAATTGGCTTGCAGGAAAGAATCTAGAAATTAATTCAAGGGAGAGATTAAAGTTGAACAAATTTTAACGTACATAATTATATCAATCAAAAACAGGTACATAATTATATTATTAAAGAAGTTATAAGGTTGATTTGATTGGAAAGAGAGACTGTGAGCTGAAATTCTTTTCATTAACAAAAATTAATAACTAATATTAATAAATAAAAAAATAATTATATTACTAAATTATAAAATTATAGGATTTTTTTATGAAAGATAAGAATGTACTATATATTTTATTTTATTTTAAAAAAAAGAGGGAGGACCAGACTCCATGTTTTTCCTTCCTTGAGTCCATTCCAGCATGTTTGATTTAGTTTATAAATAACTTGCTTTTCTTGTCTCCTTGGTGGTAATATTTCAACCACTACAGTCTAATCACTAAAATGAAACAAATTGCTCTCTCATTTTTTATTCTTGTTTAATAATAAATCTTTTTACTTATATATTCAGTATTTAAAAAATTTAACGTACATTAACTTTAAAAATTATATCCTTATTTTTATATATTTACCATAAAATCAAATAATAAAATATACATTAAAAGGGTCAATGTTAGAATTGTTCTTTTACCAAGTTTCAACATTTATATCTCATATTCTGGATATTTCAATAAAAAAATATTATTTGTAAGAATTGGAGATATGTCAACAGATTTACAATAATTTGTGTATCTGTATCAACTAAGCTAAATCTCTTTAATTGAATATTTCAATACATTAATAATACCTATAATTTACCTCCTATAAGAAGAAAAAAAACTATAATTGTTAAGGGGGGTGTTTGTTTCAAGGTTTAATATTAAATTACATTCATTGAAATACTATGTCTCAAAATATTATTCCCATGAACATGTTTGGTTGGTATTTGATCATTTCAAAAAATTATTTAATTAAAAAATCAAAATAAACACAAACTATGAGAAAGAAGATAGTGGGAATGTGTAGTTATTATAAAAAGTAACTTTCATTCTCATGGGAATATAGATACTCATCCTTATGTTAAAGTAATTCAAAGTATTAATTATATTTTAGTGGTTATCTCTATTAAGTATATGGTTAAGTACAATTTTATTAAAAAGTGATTAATACAATTTGTTAGAGTGATTAATTCAGTGGTTTCTATTATAATTAAGATACAAGTGACTTGTATGTATAATACAGTGAATACAAGGGATTGGGTGGTCAATAAAATTTTCTTTTATTTCTCTCATTTTCTTTTTAAAGTGTGTTTTTTACCTCATCTTCAACACGTTCATCATGGTAATAAGAAGTGAGACAAATATGAGTATGTCATATTCATAGAATTCATCGATGCTTAAGAATAATTTTTAAAATTATCACAAACACGAGAATGTGATATTTTCATGTTGACATTATTTATGAAAATAATTTATATATAATACCTTGAAAAAAACAAAACATAAGGGAAATGGTATACTAATTAAAAGGGTGGATTAAGAAATTAAAAAATATAATTATATTTGTTAATTTTCATATCATTACGATAGTTAGAAAGAAGCGGAAAAAATAATAACATACAAAACTACATACCTTTATTTACTATCAATCAAAATGTTCATATATAGTTGCTAAAATCTACTCCTATGTTATAGATTTGAATTCACATCTTGAATAAGAATGCTTTTTAGAATTTATTCTTTAACACTGACATTATATGATTTTTTGTTCAAATAAGAGTGCTTTTAGAAATTTTTCTTAACTTTCTATTTCTTTTAATATATCATTTTCATACTTATTTCTAGATTAAATTTCAGTATTTTTTAAAATAAAAGATCAATAGTTAAAATTAATTTTGTATATCAAAATATGAATTGTTTATTAGATATCTAAAATATAATTTATATGATAAAAATATATACTTTAATCATAATATAATTTATATATTAAATATATATATTAAATTTTTTATTATAAATTTAGTTACATAAAATAAATTTGATTCTGTAATTCCGTAGACTAAAATACTAGTTATAGAAACAGACGTTTTTTATTCCCATAGTCCTAAATTGCTTAACTCATTGAAGATAGAGACAAGATATCCAAGCCATTTTGAGTGCCCAACAGGATATGTGACAGCACAGTTTTTTTTTTTTTTTTGTCAGCATATATAGTATAGGTTTGAGCATATGTTCTGTTAATTTGGGAGCATAGTTAAATTCAAACAATGCATTCACATTATAGACTTTTGGTTACAGTCACATGATAGATTTGTTGGCAGTCTGAACCGCAACAATGGAAACAAATTCGATCTGCTCTAGCAACATTCAATATTCTCACTAGTGATTCAAACTATATAGTATTTCTTCCAATAAGAACAAAAGCCCCACCCCTCTGGGTTACTTTTAGAAGCACATTCATAAGTCAGAATCCAGCTTCTGACAACCTTAAATAAATGTGAAAATTATTGGTTTGGTTCTGAGTTTTGACATGTAGATGCTTTGAATTTTTGAAGTTTTATCGCGCATTGTACAATACAACATCAATAAAGTAATGAAAGGATTGGAGAGTTATCTCTTTGCCATGACAACCTCACGAATATTACTGTTATCTTGTCTTGTCATGATCGTTACCTTCTTTTTTAAAAAAAAAAAAAAAAAAAAAAACAAAATTGAAGTTGGTAATCATCATCATGCATTGTTACTATTAAAACTATACATAGAGAAAAAGTAATAAAATAATCTTTAGCAACAACAATAATGGTACTATAGCTATCGTGATTTTTTTCAAGCGCATCATTTTAGCTCTATATGGTTGTTGTTGTTGATAAAATTATTCTCTTCTCTACAACTGTTTTTGTTCGTAGAATCTTAACTAGTACTAGAATTATATCTATTCCATTACCTCCACTGCTACTGTTTATCATCTCATCTATCTTCAACAAATTGACTCAATCACCTTTTCACATGGCATTATTTGCTACGTATTCCTTCATTCATCTCCTCTAACCCCCACAGCTTGCTTAAAAAAAAACCGAGTTACCGTACTATATCCAAATGTCACAAAAAGCATCACTCCATTAATCAACGAAAAACATTTTACATACTCGCATTTTGGTATCATTATAAACCAACAAGGTCCAAGGTTGTTCATAATAATTAGTAGATAACTAGGTTCTAAGTATATTGTCAAGGAATCGATTTCTAGTATGGAAATGAAGAAAACTTTGTTGAAAAAAATAAAACAGTCAAAACTCATTTTAATGATCTTTACTGTTTTAAAAAAAAATCTTTTTTTATGTTTTAAAGGAATTAATTTTTAACTATTGATTGAAAAAATCCTTACTGTAAAAGATAAAATTGGTATCACTATATATTTTTTTAGTTCAATTAATACCCTAAGAATATTTAGAACCTTGTGTTAATACAATCGATCTTGTACCAAGACTAATAAAATGGTAATACAAAAGCAATAAAATGGTAATTTTTTTTTATCAACATTCTTGGTTCGTATGGTAATTGTCGTAAGACAATTTCATAGGGAGCTGGGTTTGAATGTGATATTACATAAAAAAATGCCTACTTTTTTTTTTGTAACAAATCAAAATTAAATCCCAAGAATTGTATTGAACATTGCTAGTAATCCATTCATAGTAGGAGTATAAGTGGATCGCATTCAATTCATGAATCTGTCCAATTCAACATAATTCAATTAGATTTTTGTGGGTTAAATTACATCATTGAGTTGAATTGGTTTTACTTTAGAGAATCCAATTAAAATTGAATTGATAACACTTTCGGAGTTTTAAATCCGATCAAAACCTGATCCAACCCGCATATATTAAATAAACATTTGGAACCAACATACTAATTGTATGTTAAATAGTAAATACTAATATAGAAAACTCTAAAATAAGCACTCATACTAATTTTGTTCATCTTTTTTTATTATATAGTTTAATACTTCTATGTTTTTAGAATTAGTGATTATTGTAGACTTAAATATTTTGAGTTGTAAAATTTTATATTTTATCATTATGAATAAGTTACTTAAACTTATTACAAGTTTATGATTTATGATTTATCATTTTCTGTTCAAAGAGTAATTGCAAAACTAATTTTTATAAATATTCCTTAAAAAGTTTAGTTTTGAATTATTATTTTTTAATTTTTTTCAAGATTTAATGATTAAGAATTTTTTAATGATTTAATCTGATGATCAATCTAATTAAAATTAAGTTAAATCGAATTGTGTTAAAAATAAATAAATCTCTAATCTAATTATTAAGTTTAATTAAATTGAATTAAAAAAATAGATAAAATTTAGTTCAATCTGGATCACTTAGACTCCAATTCCATGTCTCACATCTCTCTCCGGTCTGCAGATTCTCACGTGTGAAACTACGTACGTGGTAGAATCAATTGTAGATTACGTGGAAAACAAACAGAAGTAACTATAATCAAATTATAAAAAAATATTCAGATATGAAATTATGTGTGTTAGTGAGATTAATCTAATCTAATTATAAACAATGAGAATTGCCATTCGACTGACACATTTATTCAAAACCTGTTTTATTTATTTATTTAAGTAAAAGTAATTTTTATCTCAAATATTAAAATAGTATCACTTTTAAAATGTACGAATAATATTTTTAAAGACTTAATAAGTTTCACACTTAAAATCAACTTCACTAATTAATGAAAAATATAAGTTTTTTACTTAGTTTAAAATCAATTATTCTTATTCAGATATTAGTCTTTAATCACTTAAAATATCTTTCAATGATTCTAATAACGCCCGTCTGCTTTACAATTTATATAATTGATTTTGATAAAATTAATTTTGAATGGCTGAATATATATATATATATATATATATTAATTAGAAAGATTATATTAATGAAAAATTAATTTTATGAATTATCTAAATAAATACTGATTCATTTTCCTCACCGCAAATTTGCGATAAACCAAACGGGGGCCAAGCATGAAACACGTTGTGAAGCTTTTGCCAGTGTAAAAATAAATAAATAAGTAAATAAATAAACATATTAACAATAGTTGGTAAAATCATGATCAAGAAAAGTTTCATCTGTCGTTTTGCCGGAATTCCTTTCTTTGATTACTGATTAATCATTTGTCGTTGAAATTATAATTTAATTGAATTACATTGTTTTTTGTTTATACCAAAAGTATTCAAATCATTCTTTTATAATTTATATTAAGGAGATAGAAATGTAATATACTTTAATATGTGAAAAAATAGTTTATAGATTTTACTGTGTCAAAAGTTTTTATATCGGTAATTAATATCAAATTGTTATGTATAATAATTAATTAATTTTATAATAATCATCTTAAAAATTATATCTAGTGTGATAACTAGTAGGTTGATAGTGTAATTTATACTAACATGTTTGACAAATAAAACTAGTTTTTTTTATACTGAAAATAAACTAGTTTATACGCTAATTAAAACATATATGTTATAAGTTAAGAGCTACAAATTTAAAAGCTAATTGATCGATTGGTGTTTCATAAGATTAACAAATAAACTAGTTGATAAATATAAATGACATAAAATAACATATTTATTATTTGATTATAATTATATAAAATATATTTATTTATCATTTTCAATATTTAAATTAATTCTAATAAAATATCATCTTAAAAATTAAGAAAATTCTTTTTAAATTTTATATTATACAAAAATTATGAAAATTTGATGATTTTGCTTAATACTCTTCAAGTATGATAACTAAAATAAAAATAATATTTTAAAATAAAGAAAATAATAAAATGAGATTTCTAGTAAGTTAGTGAGAAATAAAGTAGAAAAATTATAAATAAAAAAAATCTAGGAATTGCTGGCAAGTGAGAAAAAAGAGATGGTAAATTGATAAACAAAGGACCAAGCAGTATGTGGGAGTGACACATGACACTATGACAGTGGATGGATGGTTTTTATATTACTATAAATAAGATAGTTGAAATAGTTTACGAAAATAAATATATGTATACTTTTTTTCAGTTCTGATAAATAACTATGAAAAAGTTTCTTAAGATGTTTTCTTTTATTGTTGATGATTTTCAGTGAGTGTCTAGAACACTTATTTTTGAATATTTTTCTTATTAGTTTAAAATTGAAAAGTAAAGTTTTAACTAATGAGTGCGTAATCAATGAGCCTGAAATTTATTCCAACAATAAAAAAAAGTAATTTTGGTATATATAAAAAAAGAGAGTAAAGTTTTAGACATTTCATGTTATTAAATTTGAAAGTTCTGGTAAAATTCTTTATTTTTATCTTTTCAAATCTTTAAAGAGATATTAACCATTTAAATATTTTAAAATAAAAAATACTCTCTGATCCGTTTAATTGCCAGAATTTTAGAAAAAATTCTTATTTATCTGTCATTTACAAAGTTTAAAATTATATTAATTATTAATTTATCAATTATATCCTTACTTAATTTTTATTTTTAATTAATTTGCACGCGCGCGCGCACATATATATATATATATATGTTTTGTGGAATAAAAAGAAAAAAAATAAAAAGAAACTCCATAATTATTTTGTTAGGATCAAAAGTATTATATTTCTTAATTTTTATAAAACAACCTTATAAACAACATATAAAAAAAAAGAGAGAGGAGGTAGTACAATTTGAACATCTTTCAAAATAGAATCGCCTATGAATATAAGAACATCTCTAATGCAAGCTTCTTGGTGGGTTTCTTAAACTAAGCAATCATGTCTTGTGGGTTCTTTCGCGTTGGAGCAAAATAACGTGATGAAACTCATTTCTTAAGCACACAGTCTGTTTCTTATACAAGGAATCGTTGCTTACCATTTTAAAATATGTTTTTTGGATAAAAATCGTTATTACCGTTACTCTCAATACAATAACACAGTCCACAGAAAGTGATTCAACAAATTTGGGAAGAAGATGAACAATAATATCACAAAAAAAAAATTAAAGTGTACAGGCAAAGAGAGGAGAGGAAAGGAGAAGAGAGGAGAGGCACACATGAGGAACTTTCTGGAGGTTAGGGTTAGGGTGTGGAAGAAATAAGGTGAGGGGTGAGAGAGCTAAGGGAGTAGGGAGGTGTTGGAATGTGAGGGGGTAGCCGAGAGTGAGAGGGAGAAGGTTCTGGAATTAAAAAAATGAAGGTGTGTAGGAGTAGCCATGAGTGAGAGGGAGAAGGATATGGAGGTTAAAAAAAATGAGAAGTGTCTCTAATAAAATAAATTAATTTGATGGACAACTTATGTTCACTCATTTTTCATTTTGCCTTTTTCACCACTTTTGAACTATTTCTCTAATAACAATTGAAACTTTATTTTCAAGATTAATCAACGTTAGCTTTGTAAAAAATCCACGCATTTCTTTTTATTTATTTTGATTTATATTTTTGAAAATTAAAAAAATGTTAAGTGTTATTAAAAAAATATAAATATGTGGATTTTTTTAATTCCTTGTGATTTCTTGTATTGAAATAAAATATTAGGTGAGTTCCTTAAGAGGAACATGACATTATGAAATGACAAAAAATACTACAGAGACTACAAAAAGTTACTTAAAAAACCCAATTAGATTTTTTGCATTAAAAAGTCTCAAGAACATTTCAACGGTTGAATTATTGATTGCAGACTGGAAAGTTTGTTACAGCGTTTTTATAGCTATATTATCATATAACATATATTTATAATATTATTTTCATTTTATATTTTTTTCACATCAATTATATTACCACACATTTTGCTTTCCTTTTTTTTCTATTTTTGTTTCTGTTGAGTAAAAAGTAATTCCAGTACAAGATTATTGTAAAATTTTGTTATTCTTTTTTACTGGATAAGTCTGTAGCAGCTTTCCAAGAAGTATTATTAAACTTTCTAATCTAATCTATGGCTGTCACGGTCCTCCAATGTGGCAAAACTTCACCGTGCATCAGTCACTTTGACTGACCACCCTACTCAATTATGTTTGCACCATTGAGAGCATCTCCAGTGCAGGTTTCTTAATGGGTTTCTTCAGCTAAGCAACCGTTCCTTACGGATTCTTCAGCGTTGGAGCAAATGACGTGGCGGAACCCAAATTTTGAATGCAAGGTCCGCTCCTTATATAAGCAACGGTTGCTTGTCATTTAAAAATATTTTCTTTTGCATAAAAATCATTATGTTCGTTATTATCAACACAATACCACAGCCCACAGGGTCGGATTCAACAGATTTTGGAAGAAGATGAACAGTAAAATGACCAAAAAATGAAAGCGTACTCGCGACAGAAGAGCCATCGCAGCCTGGGTCGTTCCACCGCAGCCTCCACCAGAAGAGCCACGTGCCGGCGCAGGCGCGATGGTCGCCGCACCGCCTCAACGCGCACAGGTCCGCACCGCCTCAACCTTCATTCGACCTTCCTCGCACAAGCAGAGAAGGGGAGGGAGAAGTGACAGGGAGAAGTGAGTCCGCGGGAGAAATGAGAGGGAGAAGTGAGTGAGAAGGAGAAGTGAGTGAGAGGGAGAAGTGAGAGAGGTCAGGGGGCGAGAGAGCTGAAGGGGCGAGAGAGTGGGGAGAAGCTTCTGGAAAAATTAAAAATGAAGTGTAAAATGAGGGGTTGGGAGTTGGGACAACTGGGAAAATTAAATTGAAGTGTAAAATGAAACTTTTTTTGTAAAAAAAAATTAAAAATCATAAATATAGTAATGGTAGAAAATATGAACGTTAAAAAAAAATATGAATGTTGTAAAGCTTTTAATTCTGATTGAAAAGAAAGCTAACGGTTAAAAAAAAATATGAACGTTGTAAAGCTTTTAATTCTGATTGAAAAGAAAGCTAACGGTTAAAAATTAGAACGTTAAAAAAAATAACGGAGCAGATGAAAGGTGATTATAAATATGGGTGGATTGTTTTGCTTCTTCACACACAATTGGTACTTCTAATTTTTTTTGTTCCTATCCATTGTCAATATTTTCTCTGAAATGGATCCCAATCAATATAATTACCAAAGTGTTTACAATTATTTGCAAAATCAACCACCCCTACTAGTAAAAATCCTTCAAATTCACCACATACATCCCAATATATGTATCCACCAAATTCGCAAAGTAACCCACATCCACCGCCATACTTCATGTATCCTCAACCACCCCTTACCAGTGAAAATTTGCAAAATCCTCCTCAGTATATGATGTATCCACCACCCTCACACATGTGGTATATGCATCCTCCATCCAATGTAGAGTCACCTAATGGTGGTAGTTCTCAAAATCCATAAATTTCTAGTCAACCATCACCCCCCATTAATCCAAACACGTGTTATAGGCCTTCATTATCCAATATTTCACCTCCTATGAATGAAGTTGAATCCACAATGGGTGTAGAAAATATTCTACTACATGAGGGTGACAACAATGGTAGTGAAAAAAATCACGTACAACATTCTCAGTGGCAGAAGATGTGATTCTCGTCCGGTCATGGCTCAATGTGTCAAAGGATTCAATAATCGGTATCGACCAAACATCGAAGACCATGAAAAGTATTGTGACCATATTAGGAAGAAGTTGTTTAATTAAAGTTTAGTCCATATGTTTGAATTATTTGTTATTATGTAATGTAATTTTTTTTTCAAGGTCTAGTTTTTTTATTTATTTCGATGTTATTGTCTTTAATTATTTATTATTATGTAAAATTTTGTTTTATAATGTTACGCATTTCTTTTTATTTATTTTAATTTATATTTATGAAAATTGAAAAAATGTTAAGTTTTATTAAAAAAATATAAGTACGTGGATTTTTTTGAGTTCCTTAAGATTTCTTGCATTAGAGCAAAATATTAAGTGGGTTTCTTAGAAGTGACATGGCGCTGTGGGGACCACAAAAAGTACTGCGGAGGCCACAAAAAATTGGTTAAGAAACCCAATTGGGTTTCTCCCATTGGAGATGCTCTGAATCCCTACCACTACAAATTCCAACTCACCAAAACTAAAATAAAAAATCCCAACTAAAAAACAACCCATTATGGGAGGAAGATACAAACAAAGAAAGCGAAAGCAAATAAAATTAGATCTTTTATTAAAACATATATAGACAATAAGATGAAAAACAAAAACTTAAGATAATTGTTAGATAATTAATTAATTTCATTAAACATATCTATGAAAAATACTTGACTATACAAGAAAGTATATTAAGTGTATGTTTGAATATTTGCCTGTGTGGTTCAAAGAAATGTTTTCAAAAGGACCAATCTTTTGTATTGATCAGTTAGATCAGTCTAAAAACATATTCATAACATAATGAATGAAAACTCAAATATGTCCTAACATGTTTGATAATGTGTTTACTTAATTCAAATTGGGGCTTACTTTATTCTGTAAAATGTCTTTGTGACTCAAATGAGAGAGTTTATAAGTTGAGATAATTACTTTTCTAAGTTTTCTTTAACATACTAATTTTTTTTATAAGTTTGACTAAAACATATTATTATGGATAATAATGACATAATTAACATTAAATTATTATTAATCTATAACAATATATAAAAAAAATATTTCTTTCTGGTGTTCACATTTACATAGACACTTTTAGCCTTGAATTATATTGTCATATGATATTCTCTTTTTTCAACGTACGTGAGAGGAATCACAAGGGCAAAAGCACAGTACGTGAGAGGAATCATGAAAATGAGAGAGGAAATGAAAGGCAAGTGCACTGTATGTGAGAGGAATCACAAGACTGAGAGAGGAATTGGTACCAATTCTCTATGGAGGAATCACAACAGTGAGAGAAGAATCAGTGCGTGTGAGACTGTGAGAGGAAGTTCCGCGAAGCATTACCCTAAAACAGATTTTGGTTTTTTTAATTAAAATCTGCATAAAAAGAAAATGGATTTTAGATATAAAAATAGATATGAAATATAGATGTGGTAAAAAAATCTGATCCATTAAAAATAAATAAAATGGACTAAACCAAATCAGATATTGGATCACAATTAGATATCAGATTTTTTTACCCAGGCCTAATGGACAGAGATTGTGTGAGATTTGTATTATCCAAACTCATGAAGATAGTTTGTTTCAGAGTAAGGTTAAATTAAAAGTTAGAAAGTAAAATAATCAACACACTTAGGATGTGGTTGTATCACATGAACAAACACAAAGCTGAATGCCAAATTAAACTTTAAATAGAGCTAGACAAGACTTCGAGATCATATATAATCCTAAAGTTGAAACCTAAACTAAATTATCTAGCATTAGTAGGCACAGATCATAGAGTTGTAAATTATCTACCATTATTTATAAAAGAACAACCTTTATTTATGAAAACAATGGGGAAGACAAAATTTTACACTTGCTTTCCAGTACCTAATCCAATATTTCACTACAAACAATATCAATATCGCATTTAACAACTGCAAAAGGAGAACCAGGGTGAAACTAAACCTAAAACCTAACCCTACCCTGTTGGTTTGCGAGACATACCTGTTTGAGACCACTCGAAGCTGTCGGCACCCACACAAATCCAGATCGACCAAAGTCGTCGGACAAGGGTGACACGGAGGCAGGCGACCTTGTCAGGCGGGAAAGCTGCTTCACGGACCTTGGGTGGAGAGACCCGAGAGAGGCCTAGGCCGTGGGTCAAGACCAGAGAGCTACAGGTACACCAGGGGCAACAGAGCACTCAGGCGGGGTCGGGGCAAGGGCAGCACGTCACGGAAGTTCTCAGAGGAAAGGGAACGAGAGGGCAAAGTTAGCTAGAGGAGTTTAGGGCACGACAACCCCACTCGTGTGACCCTATGAATAGCCAAACACAAAGCACACAAAACGGTGCCGTTTTCATTTTTTTTCCACATTTTTAAAGGCGGTTATTATACAACCGTCTTTGAAAACACAAAATTAAGACGGTTAAACTATAACCATCGTCGTTTGACACAATCAAAGACGGTCACTCTATCAACCGTCTTTGAAATTTTTATTTTAATTACGTAAATGCCACCGCCCCACATTCTAAGACGGTTTCGCGACAACCGACTTAGATTGCCTGTCGTAAAATGTGGTTTTTCTAGTAGTGAACTTCAACTGCAACACTCATCAGTTAAATGATAAAATAAAAAAAAATGTAAAACACAAATTAAATACTCTCTTCCAAGTAATGAGTGTTCCACGTTTTATATATCTTTCGTAAAATGGCCACACCTTTTCCTTTTCTATATAACAAACTCATTCGTTCTTTCTCAGTCATATTGTTGTCGGATGACCTCACGTAGCCATGTGGAAGAGACGCTGCACGCAAAGGACAGGAGCATATGCCAAATGACTAGAATAGGGACAAGCCGAATTGCATCTTTGTACTTTTTCCTCTGTTTATTGAAATTTTCATAAATATCATCACAAGCTAGCATAGTTACTAAAATTTCTATTTATTTACATCTACATATCCGTCTAATTGTTTTCTTTTTATGTGCAAATATATACTTGAACTGGGAAGTGTAGATCCGAGAGACATCCGAGAGCGAGCAATCCTGAGTGTTTTTTCTCAGATGAAAATAAGAGAGTTCCTCTTTAAAGAGAGTGAGAGAGTTCCTCTTTAAAGAGAATGAGAGAGTTCCTCTTTGAAAGGAGAGAGAGTTCCACCAATTTTTGGTGAGATAAATCCTTCCAGTGAGAGATATAATTAGTGTGAGCCA
>PYAF01005739.1:134277-144694 GCA_007407185.1 Glycine tomentella
TGTTTTCCACGTTAAAATCGTTTTGTGTTCTCTGGGTGAAATTTTTCTGCTTCTATATTTTCCCATCTCCTCACAGATTTACTCGCTTCCGCAAATAGATGGGGTTACCAACCCAACAGGAAGAGACATTGTTCTCTCTCTAAAATTAAGTAACTGCCCATTCTCGACAGAACCAATATTTTGTTTCATTATTAGGCTATTGAAAAATAAAATCGCAACATTCTTTCAAATTTCAACTGCATTTTTTTATACTCATTTTAGTTGTTAACCCACCCCACTTTCCCATTTTATATTCAAACTCATTTCTTTCTGTCATTTTACTTGGTTAGTAGTGCAACAACCACAAATGGTGGCAATTTATATTGGTGGAAATGGTTAGTACAATGGAGAGTAAATGGTAACATGCATTAACGCTTTTGGGTTTCATTTACTTTGGAGAATTAGTTTATAGATTTTAAAATGGTTGTGATTATATATATGGCTGATTCTTCAACATGGCATATCTTACACCAAATATGTTTCTTCAAAATCTAATTTTTTTTCTTTTTCTTTTTAATGTTGCAGGACCCAAGTTTGCATTCCCATTTTCTTCTCAGGAATGTGCTGCAGCACAATCGCACATTTTAATTGCAATTTTTTATTTTCTAATCAGTCTCATCTCTCGCTTTCTATCTTTTACTCTTTTAGTTCCCTTTCCTTCATTTTTGTTTATGAGTACATTTCATAATTCATTTATTGTCACTTCATCTTCATCGAGGCATTGAAATGTGGCTATAATAATTTGAATCATATTTGTAATATTTTTTAACATTCTAAGTTAGTGACTATCCCTAGGGGTGAAAATAGATCAGATAATCTGTTAGAAGTCTACGACTTAACTTGGTTAAGGCCTAACTTGGTATGACTTATTTATTAAAAATGTTAAATTTAAACTTTTTAAAAAGTTTTTTTTAATTATAAAAGTCAGACTGTAGGCTTAAAAAAAGTCCATTAAGTCTTAATAGTGGATCTATCTAAACTATAACTTATAAGATCATATTTGATAATTTATATTTTATAAGAGAAACATATCTATTATGTTATTTTTTATTTTTAATTATTTATTTTTATGTAATCAGGCTTTCAGGCCAAGCCAGACCTTTATGCAGGCCAGGCTCAGGCCTTAATAAATTATTTTTAACATGTAATAAGTCAGACTTAGACTTAATGATAATGATATGGGTGGCTTAGGCCTGTCAAAGCCTGACCTGGCTTGACCTATTTCCACCCCTAACTACCATTGAGACATTTTTTTACAATGTCCTCTCACTTTCAATTATTACTATTTTTACACTAAAAACAATGTTGTAAAAATTGGTCCGAACTGGTCGGTTGGACCGGAATCCGGTGGCCAAATCGGGCTGGTTCCGTGTTTGGACCGGAAATGCAACTGACTCGGGTTGGCCTAGGTTGACCCAATCAAACCCAACTGGGTTTTCGGTTGGACCGGTCGGGTTTCGAATTTTTTTCTTTTTTTAAAAAGATTTGGATTTTTTAAAAAATTTGGATTTTGGAGTATGAATATATTTTTCTTACTCAAATAATGTTAGTTATATACTTATATATAATAAATACATATATAATTTTAAATTTGTAATACATATCAGGTTAAATAGAGCCAATTAGTGATCTACCAGTTAGACCAATGACTCACTAATTCACTATCTCGATCAAGTCAATAACTAGACCAAATTTCACAACTATAATTAAAAGCTTAATTATACTTTTTTACATATTTGAATCATTTTTAATTTTTTACATTATCCCCAAAGATGCATATATTCTCATATTAATTCCTATGAGTTTTATTTTTTCCATTCAAATTTGCTCTAACACCCGCAAATCTTAAAAATATTTTTATTTTTTGTTCTAACATCCCTTAAAGAATAAGACATGTATTTTCTAATTTATCTTATTAATTTAAAATTTTAAGTTCTAAATTTAATCAATCATTCATATTATTTTTTTATCTATCAATTATCATGTTCTTCAGATTGAGTGCTTCAACAATTTGTTTTTTTTTTTTGTTTATTTACCCTATTATGTATTTTTTCTCATTGTTTACGTAATTTTAGGCTGACATTTTATATTTAACGTGCATTTTAGGATTTATTTTATTTTAAATTTTAAGTTCTAAATTTAATAAATCATTCATAATATCTTTTATAATTTTAATTTTATTATCTATCGATTACTTTTAATTTATTCATTTTCCAAGTTCTTCAAATTGAATGCTTCAACAATTTTTTTTAACCATATAATATCGTTTTTTTCTCATTCTCTGCATGTTTTTTGGTTCTACATTTTATGTGCATTTGAGACATATTCATAATCTACTTGAAGCAATTCATTAACCATTAAATCCAAAGGAATTTACTAGATTTTGGGATAATTTTCTTTTTGTGCTTTTTATTTATTTATTATATACCTTTTGTTCTTTCTTCTTTTTCCTCCTTTAAAATCAAGTCACCTGCTTTCTTAAACTCATTAATCTGACATTTCCTTTTTGTTCAAAACTTGCGTGATTGGTGCAAAGGAGAACTTACACCTAGCTAGCCGTTAGAGTTTTCCAGGTTGGTGGTTACTGGTTTATGTGATCCTTTTATTTTGAAAACTTATTTTTTTTTTAAATATAAAACATTTATTTTTTACAATTTATCATAACAACCTTTTTGGCTTTATTCCTTAATTTACTCTCCTTAAAACAACATGGTATTTTTTTATATTAGTTTTCAATTTCAAATCAACTTTTCCTGTTAATTATTTTTTATTTTTCTTATATTAACTTCTCATTTTTCCCTTGAAAATATCTCGAACAAACATCATGAAAATTCATTCACAAAACGATGAAAGCAAGTGATTCTTAAGAGTTAGTTCCAAGTTTTTTTTAATTGAAATGAATCTTCGTACTGTGTATGATTATCTCTATTTTTTTTTTCTAATTTGCAATCACTACATTTTAGAACATTACTTTTTTTTTAACATAAAAATTTGCAGTGTTTGAAACAAAGTCTTGAATGTTTAGAAAGGCAAATAAGGAATTGTAAGCTTTATGTTTTCTTATTTCAATTTTTTCATCCGTTGCAATTGTTTTTTCTTAAACCAAACAACATGCTATATATGTTATAGAAGATTTATCATTATGACTAATTTAAATAAATGTTATTTAACTTAATGAATAAATGACATAAGAGTAATTTGCTACAAAAGAAAGTTATTAAAATAATAATTATTGATAGGTGCATTTATCTTAAAAGTAGTGGTTTAATTTATAATAAATAGGCATCTAAAAAATTGAATATCGTCCCATGAGAGTAGTATTCTATTGAGATATAAGAACATAAAGAATTAAGAGTCTGAGAAAACATTATATCATAAAAGATCTTCCGCAATCATAGACAAATGTATGTTTATGTGAAACTCATGAATTTTAAAGATCTTGTTCATTTTCTTAATGTGATTGTTTTAAACAAAAATTATAGATTTATGTTTACATGTGGTATTAGAGCTACATGTTTAAGAATTTGTGATTTTCTATTACTAATTTTGATTGATGCAACGATAAAGTATTATAGTAGATTTTGAATCTTAATTTTTTGTTTGATGTGAGTATTACCAATCGAATAATATTAAACGAATAATATGACGAAGCCTTAAATTCCAACGGAGTTGTTGTTTCTCGCTATGCCTTATGTTCCAATGGATATCATGATAAAGTCCTAATGGTGTTTTTCGGTTCAATATATATATTAAATGCAAATTATCTTTCTTATCACTACAAGAGAAAGACACGTTAATATTGGTGATGAAAAGTAAACAATAATAGTCGATCATTTTGTTGCTCTCCCTAATTCAAAAAATTGCATATTTAAAATTGTATTTGATAAAATGCATATGCATTGATGTGTTGTGATCATCGAATGACTATATATTTTGTTGACATTGAAAATTAATTATGATATTAGAATGTGTTTGAATGTTGTTAAAATCTTATAATTTTAACATATTTTTGTGAGCATCTTTAGTGTAGATTCCAAATTAGGATCTTAGACCAATAAATCCCATAGTGTAACGTAGGATTGAAGATCTTTCAAGATCCCTCCCATTTTATTCTTTAATGGTAGATCTCATTTTGAGATCTTAGGGAGAGAGAGAGAGGAAAAAATATTTTTTTAATAATGTGCATATCTTAGTGGTTTTTATACAAAAACTCATTCTTCATGTTGGAGATCTTTCTACCTACTTTATTGAGAGATCTAGTGAAGACCAGATCTTTCTACCTACTTTATATATGGATGAGTTGAAGTTTATTATTATGCGGCAATTAAGGATCAACCCAAAGGTTGATTATTTGTCGTTATAATAAACAAACATGAATGTTAGCATAATGGATGGATACATGGATAGTTCTATTTACACATCCAAAGATAGTAAGTAATTTTAGTTAGTATATGTATTATTGTCAAATTACGAAAAATTTTATTAACATCATTTTAGTTGAATGTTGTTTACTAATGAATCTCCAAAGGTGAACATTAGTATGTATTTTATGATGTATGAATCTATGAATTATGTTAGTATGTGATATGTATGATTCAAATTATTAATTTTTTCAAATTTTATATCTTGTCGTACCTGTTGTTACACATTCGCTTTTCTCAATTATTGCAGTTTTCAATGGACTAAAATTCTCTAAATGGAAAGAGTAAATTGAATTTTACCTTGGGGTAACGGAATTGGATTTTGCTCTTAGAGAAGAGAAATCTAGTGCTATTATTGATGCAAACACTGAGGGTGAAGTGTCTATTTTAAGAACTGGAAAAGATCCAATAGGTTGAGTCTAATGTACATGTGAATGAGCATTGCAAACAACGTTAAGTCAACACTTCCCAAAAACTGAAAGTGCTAAAGAAATAATAAAACTTGTGGAAGAGTACTCCTAAACTGCTAACAAGTCTCTTGCTGGGACACTAATGAGTACATTGACCACCATAAAATTGGATGGTTCACGTACTATGCATGAACATGTTGTTGAAATGACAAATATTACAGCAAGATTGAAGTCATTGGGAATGATGTGGATGAAAATTTCCTGGTGCAGTTCATATTGAACTCATTACCGTCTGAATATGGTCTTTTCCAAATGAACTATAATACCATGAAAGACAAATGGAATCTGCATGAATTGCATGATATCTTAGTTCAAAAGGAAACCAGATTTAAGAACCAGAGAATTCATTCCATCAATTATATCAAACATCAAGGAGCTGAAAAGAAAAGTATTAAGAAGCATGAGAAGAAGGGAAGATGACCATTAAAGATCAATCAAGTCTCCTCTTCTCAAGTCCACAAGAAGGAACATAATGGAAACAAATGTCATTTATATGGTAAGGTTGAACACTTCCAAAAGGATTGCCCGAAACGTAAGGTTTGGTTTGAAAAGAAAGGTAAGTTTTGTGTTTATGTATGTTATGAATCAAACCTTGTTGAAGTTCCGTATAGTACTTGGTGGATTGATTCTGGATGTATAACTCATGTTTCTAATATTTTGTAGGGATTCCTTACTACCCAAATCACAAGCCCAAATAAAAGTTTGTCTTTATGGGTAATAGAGTAAAAGTTCCAGTGGAAGCTGTTGGGACTTACCGTTTGATCCTTGACAGTGGACATTATTTGAACTTACTTGAAACTCTTTATGTACCTAGTATATCTAGGAATTTAATTTCTATTTCCAAACTTGATGAAGTTGGATACTCTTTTAAATTTGGTAGTGATAGTTTCAGTTTGCACAAACACAATCATTTGATTGGCAATGGTACCTTATGTGATGGATTATATAAATTATGTCTTGAATCTTTATGTTGAAACGCTTATGACTCTGCATCATATGTTGCTACTAAACGTACCTTAATTAATGAATGTTCCGCTTACTTGTGACATAAACGTTTGAGACACGTTTTCAAAGAAAAAATTGAAAGATTGGTAAAAAATGAAATCCTTCCGAATTTAGATTTTATTGATCTAAATGTTTGTGTAAATTGTATCAAAGACAAATAAACAAAACACACAAAGAAAAGGAGCCATAAGAAGCACTCAACTTCTTGAAATTATACACACTGATGTTTGCGGTCCTTTTGATTTTAACTCTTTCAATAAAAAGAAATATTTTATCACCTTCATTGATGATTATTCACGTTATGGTTATGTTTATAAATGCTTTAGAGATTTACATTAATGAAGTTGAAAGACAATTAGACAAAAAGGTGAAGATTGTCAGGTCTGATATAGGTAGTGAGTATTATGGAAGGTATGATGAAAGTGAACAATATTCGGGCCTATTTACTAAATTCCTAGAAAAGCGTGATATTTGTGCTCAATACACGATGACAGGTACACTACAACAAAATGATGTATCAGAAAGGTGTAATAGAACCTAGTTGGACATTGTTAGAAGTATGCTAAGTAATTCTTCTTTACTCATTTCATTGTGGACTTATGCTCTAAAGATTGTCATGTATGTATTAAATAGGATTCCTCATAAAACATTTCCAAAGATTCCTTTTGAATTGTGGACATGAAGAAAATCCAACTTAAGGCACATGCATGTTTGGGGTTGCCATACAGAAATTAGATACTACAACCCACAAGAAAAGAAATTGGATACAAGAACAATCAGTGGTTATTTCATTGGTTATCCAGAAAAGTCAAAAGGGTATAGATTTTATTGTCCTAATCATACGACAAGGATTATAGAAACTAGAAACGCTAGGTTCATTGAAGATGGTGAAGTTAGTGGGAGTGAAACACCACATAAAACGACAATTCAAGAAGTGAGAGTACAAGTTCCTTTGACTTGTAACTCTAGTAAAGTTGTCGTTCATCATGTTATTGAACCGATTAATAATAATGAAGAACAACAAATGAATAATCACATTGCTCATAAAGAACCACAACAAATAACATTAAAAAGATCTCAAATGGAAAGAAGATTTGCTATTTCTACTGATTATGTGGTATATCTACAAGGGTTTGAATTTGACTTGGGTACAAAAGATGATCTAGTGACGTTTTTACAAGCCGTGAATAGTGACGATGGTGACAAGTGGTTAGATTCCATGAAAGATGAGTTGAAATCTATGGAACATAATGAGGTTTGGGATCTTGTTGAGTTACCAGAAGGATGTAAGAGAGTTATATTTAAATGGGTTTTTAAGACCAAACGTGACTCTCATGATAACTTAGAATGGTACAAGACTAGACTAGTTGCAAAGGGATTCACTCAAAAAGATGGCATTGACTATAAATAAACCTTTTCACCAATTTCAACAAAGGATTCTCTAAGAATCATTGTGGCATTGGTAGCTCATTATGATATAGAGTTACACCATATGGATGTGAAAATCGCCTTTCTAAATGGGAATTTAAAGGAAGATGTGTACATGGACCAACCAATGAGGTTTATAGAAAAGGGAAAAGAGCACATGGTGTGCAAACTTAAGAAATCAATATACGAACTTAAACAAGCTTGAAGAAAATGGTACCTTAAGTTCAATGATATTGTTTCTTCCTTTGCATTTAAAGAAAAGACTGTTGATCGGTGTATATATCTGAAGGTTAATGGGAGTAAGTTTATATTATTGATTTTGTATGTTGATGATATCTTGCTTGCAACTAATGATCTTAATTTTTTAAATGAGACTAAGAAGTTTCTCTCTAGTAACTTTGAAATGAAAGATATGGGTGAGGGATCCTATGTGATTGGGATAGAAATACTCTGTGATAGATTACAAGGATTGTTGGATTTGTCTCAGAAAACATGTATTAATAAAGTTTGAGAGAGATTCAAAATGCAAAACTGCTCATCGTCTCCAATACCAATTCAGAAAGGAGACAAGTTTAGTCTCATGCAATGTCCTAAGAATGAATTGGAATGAAAGGAAATGGAAGAAATTCCATATGCATCACTTGTTGGGAGCCTAATGTATGCTCAAATTTGTATGAGACTAGATATTAGCTTTACAGTTGGAATGTTGGGAAGATACCAGAGTAATCCTGGTATGGATCATTGGAAATCTGCAAAGAAAGTTCTGAGATATTTACAAGGCAATAAAGGTCACATGCTTACTTATAGGAGGTCTAATAATCTTGAAGTGATTAGATACACAAACTCAGATTTTGCATGATGTGTGGATACAAGAAAATATACTTACGGTTATCTGTATTTTTTAGCTGGAGGAGCTATATCATGAAAAAATGTGAAGTAATCTGTAATTGTTGCATCCACTATGGAAGCTGAATTTGTGGCATGCTTTGAAGTCATGGTTCAGGCTAAATGGCTGCGAAACTTTATTTCAGGGTTTGAATTGATTGACAATATTGATAGGCCGTTGAAAATTTATTGTGATAATTCTACAACGGTCTTCTTTTCTAAAAATGACAAGTATTCAAAAGGTGCTAAGCATATAGAATTGAAATACTTTGTCGTTAAAAAAGAGGTTCAGAAACGTATAATGTCTATAAAGCATGTTAGCACTAATTTTATGTTAGCTAATCCCTTGACAAAGGGATTACTGCCCAAGACATTTATTGATCATGTATGTAGTATGAACATTATGTCAGCTAATGAATGTTGATCATTATTATAATTATTGATTATTGACACTCTGAATTCAATGATGTTTAAGTTTCTGAAAATTATCTTGTTTTCAAATTTATGTATACATGCATGTATGAATGATTATTTTGAAAAATTGGATTTGTCCATAATGAAGACATAATAGTATTATTGTGGGACATTATGATGTAAACTTTCATTAAAGTATCATACTAGGAAGAAGGGCTAATAAAGTGGTACATGGAAGAAACTATGTCAATTTGATAGCATAGAACTGACATGACTCTTATTGGTTTTATTTCTGATCATAATTTATGATGAGGTCAATGTATAAAACTTTAGCCCTATGTATGCACATTATAATTTATTTCATTAAATCATGAAATGAAATTTGTGACATGAGTCAAGTGGGAGAATGTAAGATTTATCATTGTGGTTCATTTAAATAAATGTTATTTGATTTAATGAATAAATGACACAAGGGTAATTGGCTACAAAGGAAAGTTATTAAAATGATAACTGTTAATGGGTGCAATTATCTTATAAATAGGGATCTAAAAAATTGAATATCGTCATTGTGTGTCCATGAGAGTTGTATCCTATCACTATCAAAAGAAGATACAAGAACAAAAAGGGTCTAAGACTTTGAGAAACCATTTTATCATAAAAGATCTTTCGCAATCATAGACAAAAGTACGTTTACGTGAAACTCATGAATTCTAAATATCATGTTCATGTTCTTAATGTGATTGTTTTAAACAGAAATTATAGATTTATGTTTACATGATAAATTCATGTGAAACTCATGAATTCTAAAGATCATGTTCATGTTGTTAATGTGATTGTTTTAAATATAAATTATATATTTATGTTTACAATATTCTCTTAGGGATGACCACTAAGCTCCAAACAATATGCTATATATGGTTTTTATTGGTGGGTTTGCTTTCATTCATCCATGTTATAGATTGTTTTATTTTTTTCTAATTATTTTCTTTCTCAATTTTTACTTAGTTTCTTTGTTTCTTTTTGTGATTGCACTATTTTGTTTGTAGCACTTTAAGTTTTATCTTTAATCTTAATCTCATTCCACTTCCATTTGCTATAAGTCATGACTTGACCCCTTTCTAAATGAAGAAAAATAGCATCTTGTTGGCAAACAAATTTGTCTACTATTATTCTTCACCGCTTGAGCTACAAGATTTCTAATTTATTTGCCATAGGATTTCTTTAGAGAAGTAAAACTTGATGACTCTTAAAAGACTTAAGATTTCACAGCTTTTATCAACCAGTTTTGGTATGTTATATTTTATTTGTAATTTATATACTTCTATGAATGTTGATTTGTATAAAAAAAAAAAAAATCTATCAATGTCTTGTTGCAATTTTATAAACTATGTGGAAATTCTCTTCTTAGCCTCTAATTGCCCGATACCTTAATAACATAGGCCACAAAAGGTAGCTATGTGAAATTGTATATTTGTAATGGAAAAAACAGTCATGTACTTCACATTACTAATATAATATTTATTTTGAATGATATACAGATGATAAGTCAAAATATTAGAAGTGGTGTAGTTTGAAATTTTAAAATTAAAAGAAATTGCCCGATTTTAATAATAGTAAATTTGAAAATTTTAAATTTAAAAAATTTGACAGTTTTTAAATAATAGTACTTTATTAAAATATCCAATAAGAGACTAATAGGGTAATTTGGAATTTTAAAATAAAAAGAATTAACAGTTTTTAAATAATAGTAGTTTA
>PYAF01005739.1:144794-163391 GCA_007407185.1 Glycine tomentella
TTATATTAATTAGTGTATAGAGTCACAAGAATAAAAGAAATATACAAACAAACACATATTGAGTAAAAAAATTATAAACTAAAACTAACACACATGTAGTTTGATTTAAATGCATAGTTAGCATATTAAATCCAATTATAGATTGATGTGTATGATAAATTTATAACCTTTTATGATAATTTCTTAAAGGTTATTTTAAGAAATATTTCTTTTTGAATGATAAAATTAAAATATTTACACAATTAACACATGTCAATTTAACTCTGTACACATTTTTTAAGGGATTTAACTCTATACACTAATTAATATAAACACTAAATATTGAGTAGAGATAGACATGTATTCAGAAAATTGATAAATTAAAAACAATATAAAACAAAGAAAAAACATACAAATAAAATTAGTCAAACACAAAATAATTTATTCAACAAATTAATATACACATCAATTCATATAATAAAAATAATATTACTAAACTAAAATTAATATATGCTAATACACAATAAGAAAAATATCATAATATATCAAATTTAACATAATAAAAATGTGATAATAAAAATGTGATTTAATTAAATTATAAGAGAAATTTAATTTAATTTTAGTACTTGAATTAATTAATTAATTAATTAGTGAGTTATTGATTTAATTAGGTGTGTAAATGTGTTTGAAAAGTGAATATGTATAATAAGACTTAGGTGTAAAATGAAAATTTTTTTAGAGTCATAAATTCCCCTTAAAATTCTAAAGAAATTAAAACACAAAACAAAAGCTCTTTTTCTATTCTTTTCTCTTTCTCAAAGAAAACTTATTCCTTAGGGAGTTGAGAACTTAGTTATCTCGATCAAATGATATCTTTTTCTAAACAATTTCTTTAGTATTCATTGGTTGTTTATTGGTGTGATAAATACCTCTTTCCCTATAAAAAAATCTTCTCATCCACTTAAATTCAATTTTCATTTTCTCAATAACACTTATGAATGAAAAAAGCTTAGTTTTGGAATTTAAATATAACTTGTGTATGGATAATACTCTTGAGTAATTTTTATCATATTATTTATCCTTGTGTATATATTAATTACACTTATTTATACCATTATACTATTGGCATGCAAACTATATACAAAAATCATATTACACTAATATTAGTATACATACACCAATATATTATGAAATATCAATAAAAATATTTTAATTTTAATAAAATATAAAATAAAAATACAAATAAAAAATGCGTATGTGTTTCTACTAGTCGGTGAAATAAGAGTATTGATTTGAAAACACTTCCTAAATACATATTACATGATCTGATATTAACTGCTTCCCCGTACACAACGGCTGTTGATCCTAAATACACTTTGTTACTAACAAACATACTTGTACGAGAATTATAAGGATAAAAAATCTAACAAAAGATTTTCATTTACATTATTTAAGAAAGTTCACTTTAGTTTCACACCACATAGCCACAAGAAGCCATCGAGCAATAAGCAACAGCAGCGTTCATTGCTCAAATTTGCTGCTGCACCTGCCACTGCCACTGTCACTCTGTCTTTCTTCTCTTCTCTCTCTTTTTTATTTTCACTCTTACCAATTTAGCTCTTCCCCTCTCCAAAATTTCTCACAACAATAATCATAACCTCATGAAAAAGTTTTAACAAAAGAAGAGAAAGAGGAGAAGAAGGGATAGAACCAACTTTTTCTCTTTTCTCTGCAAGTGATAATTAAATTCCAATGGCTTCAGCAAGTGGAGCGGCAAATTCCTCCGTCCCGCCGCCGCCGCAAATCCACACCTCGCGGACGAAGCTGAGCCACCACAACAACAACAACAACAACAACATCGACTCCACGAACAAGGCCATCGCGCAGTACACTGAGGACGCGCGGCTCCACGCCGTCTTCGAGCAGTCCGGCGAGTCCGGGAGGTCCTTCGACTACTCCCAATCAATCCGCGTCACAGCGGAACCCGTCCCGGAGCAGCAGATAACGGCTTACCTTCTCAAAATGCAGCGCAGCGGCCTCATCCAGCCCTTCGGCTCCATGATCGCCGTCGACGAGCCCTCCTTCCGCATTCTTGCCTACTCCGACAACGCCTGTGACATGCTCGGCATTACTCCGCAGTCCGTCCCTTCGCTCGACGACAAGAATGACGCTGCCTTCGCGCTCGGAACCGATGTCCGAACCCTCTTCACTCACTCCAGCGTCGTTCTCCTCGAAAAGGCCTTCTCGGCGCGCGAAATTAGCCTCATGAACCCTATCTGGATCCACTCCAGAATCTCCGGGAAGCCTTTCTATGGAATCCTCCACCGAATTGACGTCGGAATTGTCATCGATTTGGAGCCTGCGCCGACGGAGGATCCTGCCCTCTCCATTGCCGGAGCTGTCCAGTCTCAGAAGCTCGCTGTTCGTGCAATTTCACAGCTTCAATCTCTCCCCGGTGGCGATGTTAAGCTTCTTTGTGATACTGTTGTTGAGAGTGTCAGGAAATTGACTGGGTATGATAGGGTTATGGTATATAGGTTTCATGAGGATGAGCATGGGGAGGTTGTTGCCGAGTCTAAGAGGCCTGATTTTGAGCCTTACATTGGATTGCATTATCCCGCTACTGATATTCCTCAGGCTACTAGGTTTTTGTTTAAGCAGAATAGGGTTAGGATGATTGTGGATTGTCATGCTTCTGCTGTGAGGGTGGTGCAGGATGAGGCTCTTGTGCAGCCTCTGTGTTTGGTTGGGTCCACGCTCAGGGCACCTCACGGTTGCCATGCTCAGTATATGGCTAACATGGGTTCGATTGCGTCGTTGGTGATGGCTGTTATTATCAATGGGAATGATGAGGAAGGTGTTGGTGGCCGCAGTTCGATGAGGTTGTGGGGGCTTGTTGTTTGCCACCATACCTCTGCTAGGTGTATTCCTTTTCCCTTGAGGTATGCTTGTGAGTTTCTGATGCAGGCGTTTGGGCTGCAGTTGAACATGGAGCTTCAGTTGGCCGCACAGTTGATGGAGAAGCGGGTTTTGAGGACACAGACTTTGTTGTGTGATATGCTTCTTAGGGACTCTCCTACTGGCATTGTTACTCAGAGTCCTAATATTATGGACTTGGTGAAGTGTGATGGAGCTGCTCTTTATAACCAAGGGAACTATTATCCGTTGGGTGTGACTCCAACTGAGGCTCATATAAGGGATATTATTGAGTGGTTGTTAGCCTTTCATGGAGATTCGACCGGTTTGAGTACTGATAGTCTGGCTGATGCTGGCTATCCTGGGGCTGCCTCACTTGGGGATGCAGTTTGCGGGATGGCGGTTGCTTATATTACAGAGAAGGATTTTCTTTTCTGGTTCAGGTCGCACACAGCGAAAGAGATCAAATGGGGTGGTGCAAAGCATCATCCTGAGGACAAGGATGATGGGCAGAGAATGCATCCCCGTTCTTCCTTCAAGGCATTTTTAGAAGTGGTGAAAAGCCGTAGCTTGCCGTGGGAGAATGCGGAAATGGATGTAATTCACTCTTTGCAGCTTATTCTGCGTGACTCGATTAAAGATGCTGAGCATTGCAATTCTAAGGCTGTTTTGGATCCCCGTATGTCGGAACTAGAGTTGCAAGGGGTCGATGAACTAAGTTCTGTGGCCAGAGAGATGGTTAGATTAATCGAAACAGCCACTGCTCCAATATTTGCTGTTGATGTTGATGGCCGCATAAATGGGTGGAATGCAAAGGTTTCAGAATTGACAGCACTACCGGTTGAGGAGGCTATGGGGAAGTCCTTGGTTCGCGACCTTGTGTTTAAGGAGTCTGAAGAAACTGTGGACAAGCTTCTTTCTCGTGCTTTAAAAGGTATTCATTCTAACAGTTTGGCGTTCTGGTCAATTCATTGAGTATATTAGGTAGGAGAACCCTTTACCATTTTGAAGAGCATGCCAATCTAACCATTTTTTTGGCAAATTTTTAATTGTAAACATGATGGCTAGTCAACTGGACAGTAATAATAGTTCATAGCATGATAAATAACTACCTTTTCCAAATTATCCGATGCTGTACACAATTATGCAATTAATGCTTCAGTCAATTAATTCAATAACAACCTCAACATAGGCATAAAGTTCAATTTTGTAACAATGCAAAGCTTGTAAAAGGGAAAAAGACGAAAAAAAAATATTTACAGTCCATTCCAGTTTCATCCTATGTTGGTTAGCAGTCATGTCATTTAGGATCTAGGGTCTGCTTGATTGGAGTAAGGGGCTACTAGTGCGAAGGTGGAGATTCTGGAGTGAATATCACTTTACTCTTGCTTGATATAAAAAAGGTATGATGTTTTAGAAAATAAGATGTAATCAGTTTCACTTTTGTGCTTTCCTATATTCCAACTGCTCAATCAGGCTGGCTGTATGTCAATGAACTTAGAAGTAAATTGTTGCCTACTGCTACAAACTACATCTTGTTTGGCTTTAGGAGAAATAAGGTATTGATAATTGGTTGTACAATGACACAACTTAAATTTAATTAGTGCAGGTGAAGAAGATAAGAATGTTGAGATAAAAATGAGGACGTTTGGCCCAGAACATCAAAATAAGGCAGTTTTTGTAGTGGTGAATGCTTGCTCCAGCAAGGATTATACAAATAATGTAGTTGGAGTGTGCTTTGTTGGTCAGGATGTTACTGGTCAAAAAATTGTGATGGACAAATTCATCAACATACAAGGTGACTACAAGGCTATTTTACATAATCCAAATCCTTTGATCCCTCCCATTTTTGCATCGGATGATAACACGTGTTGCTTAGAGTGGAACACTGCAATGGAAAAGCTTACTGGTTGGGGCCATGCAAATGTCATCGGAAAAATGTTGGTGGGAGAGGTTTTCGGTAGTTGCTGTCAGTTGAAGGGTTCAGATTCAATAACAAAGTTCATGGTTGTCTTGCACAATGCGCTTGGTGGACATGATACAGATAGATTCCCCTTTTCATTTCTTGATCGGCATGGAAAGTATGTGCAAACTTTCCTGACTGCAAATAAGAGGGTTAACATGGATGGTAAGATTATTGGGGCCTTTTGCTTTTTGCAAATTGTGAGTCCGGAACTTCAACAGGCTCTGAAGGCACAGAGACAACAAGAAAAGAATTCATTTGCTAGGATGAAAGAGTTAGCTTATATTTGTCAAGGAGTTAAGAATACTTTGAGTGGCATACGCTTTACAAACTCTCTGTTGGAGGCTACAAGCTTGTCCAATGAGCAAAAACAGTTTCTTGAGACTAGTACTGCTTGTGAGAAGCAAATGTTAAAGATAATACACGATGTTGATCTTGAAAGCATTGAGGATGGGTAAGTTTTCTAATTAATCCTTTAAAAAAATTTGGTTGTCCTGGAAGACAGTGTTAAGGTTATAGAATTTGGCTATATAAATCCAACATTCCTCATGTCACGTGAAAGCTTGTTAGTTTTGAAATGTGATGAATTACAGATTAACAATCGAAAGCTGTATAGTATTGAAATGCAATAGCCAGGTTTTTAGAACAAATGAAATTTTGACATGGGAATAGGGTTCACTATTGTTACTCCAAAGTACTGTAACTAAAATGTCAATGTTAAGTTGTCTGTACCTCCAAACTTTTTTTTCCTAACTAAAATGTCAATGTTAAGTTGTCTGTACCTCCAGACTTTTTTCCTTGTAGTCTGATGATGCTAAAGAATGAGAATATGAGACTTAATATCTGGTATTGATGGAGTGGCCAAATATCTTAAGGCTTGTTTACTTTTGAGAAAATATTTTCTATTTTTGTTTCTTGTGTCACTCTTAGTTACAAAAGTTGCACTTTTGTTTTCTGTTTTCAAAGGTTTGTATAGAAAACAATGGAAATTTTAATTAAAAAAAAAATGTTTTCTAGTTGGCTTTGACCATATCTATGTTTTATCAATGTTTCATGAAATTTTTAATTTTTGCTTTGATCTGATAACATACATACGGAAGCATCTAGTAGTTTGTCAAATGCCCTGTTTTACATGTTTGCCAATGATGTGTATCTATTTCACTTGTCTTCTAGGCGCTCCTAAATAGACTAAGTCAGACAAAGCACATGTCACTCATGTAAAATTATACACTACCATCTCTCTAGGATATGCAAATTTGGGGAATTAGTCGGTATTTGTGAATATCAATAATCAATTCTATCTCAATATACCTTACTTTGCTAGTGGGTTGATATTTTCATTTCATGTTTTGGTTCCTTTGTTAGTTGCCTTTAGTATGCTTACGTCCCTGTAAACTTACTGCATTGATTTTCTTTTGAGAAAGGCAAGATTCATGTTTTGTTTTCTTTTTGGTGTTAGGTCCCTGGAGCTTGAAAAGGGGGAATTCTTGCTGGGAAATGTCATAAATGCAGTTGTTAGCCAAGTAATGTTACTGTTAAGAGAAAAAAATTTACAGTTGATTCGTGATATTCCTGAAGAAATCAAGACATTAGCTGTTTATGGTGATCAATTGAGGATTCAACAAGTGTTGTCTGATTTCTTATTGAATATAGTGCGCTATGCACCATTTTCAGACGGCTGGGTAGAGATTCATGTACATCCAAGAATAAAACAAATCTCAGATGGGCTCACTCTTCTCCATGCTGAATTTAGGTACTGTGGCAAGATCTTCCAAGTATTTTTCATTATTATTGTCTTCAAGTAAGTGTCTATGGAAGATAATCAAAACCTCAAATAAGTGTTTTTAAGAGCCTTAGGTATAAATCTGTAAGAATATATGACAATATAACAATTGAATATTCTGAACCTTGTTGAAAAATCTTAGATTCCCATCTGAAATCACCCCTCAATAGAGTGTGCTTAATTTATAAGTCTCTCTGGAAGACCCTGGAGATAGGTGTTTCATTTTTATTGACTACCGTCACGATATCGTCATTCCACATAATTTCTTTAAAAGAGATTACGCAATAGAAGAAATAACTGTTCTTACCCTATGAAACGAAAAAAAAAAAAAATTGCAAGTGCTGATTATTAGCCAAATACATTCTATAATTCCACTTCTTGGATGTATATTTAGCGACTTGTAGTACTAACCTGATGGTGCTTTTCTATATATTCAATTTTTACTTGGCTATTATTATGTTTGAGTGGATAATATTTAATCGCTTGTGTTATATTTTTTCTTTTATGAAGAATGGTATGTCCTGGTGAAGGTCTTCCTCCTGAATTGATTCAAAACATGTTCAATAACAGTGGGTGGGGGACTCAAGAAGGTTTAGGGCTGAGCATGAGCAGGAAGATTCTAAAGCTAATGAACGGCGAAGTGCAGTATATCAGGGAGGCCCAACGGTGCTACTTCTATGTTCTTCTTGAACTACCTGTGACACGGAGAAGCTCTAAAAAGTTTTAAATTTGTATTCTGTAGCTGTAAGATTAAGTTTAAAGCCCTGGCACTGCCCCTCATGCTGACCATTAGATAGTTTGTTGTCATAGATTATGCTCTCACCTACAAGGCAACTTAAGGGACAAGCGTTTGAACAAGCTGATTTGGCAGGCTATCCCAGTCACATGTAATTCTACCAAATTGGATTGTTGTTTTGCACTTTGACAAAACTTGTTCGATACAGCAAGAGTGGCTAATTATTAAATGAACCTTAAATCTTACTGATGAAGTTATGGCAGACAAGATGAAATGAAGTTTTGCCAATATGCACACAAGTGGAGTCTCCTATGAAAATTTTCAAGCAAATGCTTACATATTAGCAGCTGCAGTGAACTCCAATCTATAGTTGGATTGAAATGCATCCATCTCCTGCACTGTTGTCTGTTCTGATAGTAACTGTTTATACCAAATACGTTCCCAAGTTGGCAAAATCCTAGTCTTCAACAAGGTTTGTCCTCTGCAATGTTGCTTTCCAACTCTCCACCCTTCTTTTTTTTTTTCATCATTGCCTATAAATCCCTTCCTACTCTGTAATAAAAGCTGGGTTATTTATCATGTAATTTTCGAAATTTCGTGAAAGCTAGCTTTTCTTCAATAAAAAAAATGAGATGCACTTATCTTTCTTTATTATTTTTATTTTTGAGTATGTTTCTGAGATTTATCTTATACCTCAACACATTAGGGAGTGAGTGAATGGTTTGATGAGCTTGAAAGCCTTTGTAGTGTTTCTTTCTTCTTGAGTTCACCATTCAAACATTAAGTATGGGAATGATTTATTTTTATATTTGTGTTGATACTGAGAATGAACACGACCAGTTAACACTAGTTGAACGGATCAAATAAGGGATTGAGGATGTTCTAATGAAAATGAACATAATCTTGAAAGTAAATGCACTTGAAGTTCAACATAGCTAACGACTTGGTTTTGGGTTTTTCAACAATCAAGAGAAATAGTCTAGGACGATGATCTCATTCAATGGTTCATATGCAATGTAACTCAATTATAAGCCAATCATCTAACGACAGATTTGATAGCGAAGTCTTCTAAGGAAACAACTAATTCTGTAGTTAGTTAAATCTCTTTTTATCAACAAGATTATTAACTCCTTCGCCATAGCTCAAAGATAATAAAGGAAGGGATTCAGGGAGAACCACACCCATCAATTAAATATATCTTAAATTCAACAAATAAATGGAAATAAAGAAGACTATTGTTTGCCACATTAAAGAAGCATGACACAAGGGAATAAGCATTCATCGATTACATATTCTAAATTCAAGTACATCAGCATACTAATTCAGTAATTAGGGAGTTAGTGATAAATCATGACAAAAAAATGAAAAGAGAAAAGAAATAAAGAAGAAACTTTATTAATGAGTTGATGAGGAAAGGTGTACTTCAAATGCTTCACATGTGCAAAGTATCCTTTCTTCCTTTTGTTTTCCGCCACAAGTACAATTAGTGATATTTTATGGACGACATTAAGGTGCTATGCTCAAGAGCAGAACACTTTGGAGCAAATATCGTTTCGGTGTTCAAACATTGGCTTCCTACCTAACGCTCAAGCTTAATGAATAAAAAGAGGAAATTTAAGTGTTTTTGGCTAACGTTTTTTCCCAATGCATTAAGATAAAGAGCTCACAAATGTCAGAAATATATGTTATTTGTGTACTTTCTTTTATTATTAAGTATTTTAAGTGATGGCGAGAAGATATTTTTACAACATTTTTGTTTATTGTTATATGCTAGCATGAGAGAGAGAGAGTAAGCATTTTGAAAATCAAGTTACATGAATGTATCATCATTCATGCGAAGCAATGTAAACTTAAAGTTTTAAGGACGGATTCATTGATCAAAGGTAACTAAATCTTATATACCAAACATATGCTCCTATTTAGAATGACGTCCTAGTAGAACAGTTCATTGATACTAGTGGGAAATAAGGATATTAATCAGTTCAGATCCATGTATATATAGGTTAAATGTATACTTAGCAAATAGCACTCATGAGCATAGGATGTAGCACCCCTTATTATTTTTCCTTGTAACCATGAAGTCTAATAATTTCAAAAAGTTTATTTATTTTTTAAATCCTCTAAGTGTCTTTTCCCCCAAGTATACTAATAAGTCTAAATACGTATAAAAAAATAAAACATGGTGGATTAGTCTGTTTAAAAGAGTAGTTTTATTTAAACTAAAAAAGAGGAGGATCAAACACATGTAATTTTTAATAACAAAGAGATTTCAATATACTCATTGTAAGTTGTTGGAAAACATTTACATTATCGTCACTTTTAACAATCTTAATTATGAGAGTAGTCAATTGTGTACAAAGAGATAATGTATAAAATATATAAGTGAGTAGTAATTTTCACCTTACAAATTAATTTTATGAGATTAAGTTAAACTTAAATATAGTATTCTTATAATAAAGTTACTTGGTTAAAAAATTGCTAAATTAATAATTTGGTTTTTCTATTTATTTAGTTAGTTTAATTTGTTCTCTATTATTACAAATTTTAATTCAATTCTTTAATTTTTAAAATTTATGTTTTTTAAAGTCAATTTTTAAAATTAATGTAATGCTGTCATTTTCATGCAATTGTAAAAAAACGACGTTAAGTTTTTGTGTATATATATATATATATATATATATATATATATATATATATATATAATACAATTAAAGAAAAAAGACATGTACTTGTCAAGTAGATTAAAATTTTCAATAATGGAAGGAACAAATTAAATAATAAAAATTGAATTAGTAATTTTGCATAAAACAACGATAGTAATCAAAATAATCAATAAGTTTGGGCAAATGAAAATTTGATAGACCTGTTCATACAAATTATTACTAGCATTTTATATTTCATAAACTAATTTATAAGTTAGAAATGTGAGTAAAGTCTATGATATTTTATAATAGATTAACTAATTCAACCTTATTCTTTACCCATCTCTATGAGTTTGACTTACTAATTTTCTTGACAAGGTTTATAACAAATAAGTATTTACTTTGATTTTACTTGAGTTATGTATTTTTTTTTTCACAGAGATTATTTTTTTCTCAATTGTTTTTTAATGAGACATGTCTATATTAAAACACCTAAAGAGGAGTTTTATGAATATTTATATGATCCTATTGTTCAATCTTAATTTAATTTTAAAAAACTTTTTATTTTATTAATTTTTTTGTTGTTGAAATAGCTGATCAATTAAAACCCATGCGGGAAAATCAGTAGAAATTACATAAGCTAGAATAGCTGCAGAAACATCTCCTTCGAGTACACAAATAAACTCAGGCCTGAGTTGATGTGGCTCGAACAAGCTGAAACCATAAATCCCCCCTTTGAGTACACAAATCCCAACCACACTCCATCGTAAAAGCTTCGTTAAAATTCCTGGCAGAACGAAGCCCCAACCCTAAAACACCTTTGGGCTTACAAATATTCTTCCAAGCCACGGTTTATTTATCATATTAATATTTGATTCTAAGAAAAATTATTTCGAATTAGGATTTGATTTGGTTTATTTATCTTATCTTTAAAATATAAGGGTTGTTTTTAATTAATGCCTTGTATTATATAAAACATCAATTATATTAATTACATTCATCCTTTTTCTTTTATTTCTTTTCAATAGCCTAAAACAAACTTTATAGAAGACAAGAAATTAATTTAAACAACCCTTAATGACTTACTAGAATTCAATTCACGCGACTTAGAATGAAATTGTGATCAGAGATGTCATATAAAAACTTTAGAGACTTTCAAGTTATTAAAAAAAAATTATTAATCATGTAAATCAATTAACATGGGTTGTCATTGTTTAATTAGTAATATTAAGTTTAAAATTTGAATATATAATCGTGCAAAATATGAAACACCAGACGAAATTTTTTATTATCATAATTTGATCCTCTATTAATAATAGTCATACTTGACTTGAATAACACTTATCCCATAAGAGATAGATAAATGTGATCTAAATTAAAAAGAAAAACTCGACCTAAAAGATTCATGCATATTTATCCTCTGTATAATCTAAGCAGTAGCATTTCGGATAAGCTTGGCCTTGACCCTCAGCAGCCACCTGAAGTTGCTCTGGCGTTGAAAATTTCAAATTTGGTTAGATCTGTGCTTTTTGGTTGGAGCAGGCCTCGAAGGTGAGTAACAATGTTAACATCATTCTGAGCATAGTTTCTCGGACTGTGTTCTAGCTGACCAGAGGAGAGGTGCTAATATCTCCTTTTGGTGTATTTCCTCATGTTGAAGAGAAATCCGAAGGAAAACCTGTGAGAGACTTAGGTGATCAGAGTGAAGGAAAACCTATTCACAAGATCATAACTTCTAAGGCAAGGATCTGAGGCAAGGAATGTTCGTGTTGCCTGGACTTGGTTGCTGGGTGATCAACAAAATGAGTCAGTTAATCAGAAGAATATTTGTTTTGGATTTAAGCCAGAAAGCCAGGCAAGAGAAAGTAATCGTTTGTTAATGTTAACAGCACAGGTAGTACCAGCAGCTGTGGGAGTGGCAGCAGTTGTTGTTTATACAATGTTTACTTATCTGTATACAGAGTTTTTGTTTTTGAAATTTCTTTGCTTCTTTATGATGCCCCTGCTTGCAAGCCCAAATATCTAGTAGTGATCAATAGTTATTGTTCATTTGTATGCTATATCTGTTTTGAGTGTTTTCTACTTACCTTTCTGTTGTTGCTTTGCAGGTTCTTGTGGAACGTATATCATGCTCAGTGGTATGGATCAGTATGTTCTGTTCTTTTCCTGTTATTTCTGGTTTAAAATTCATGTTGCTTAACATGTTAAATTTTTCGTATACATTATGCAAATTGTTATGTTGCAACTCATATTACAGGCGTTTAGTACATCGAGGTCGTCTTCTATGTGTTAAATTGAAAATTGTTTAATTAGGGCATCGTCTGATTTCTGGAAGACCTGTAATGTCAACTGACTTCTTTTTGGCTAGTGGCCACTATTCAGATTTCAACTTATATTCATTTTCTGCAGGATGTTGCTGTCAAGGTTTTGTCAAAGCATGAATTCACAGATTATGCGACACGAATTCAGACAAGAGGTATGATGTCTGATAGTCTAATTTACTTGTTATGTTGGGAAATGGGAGTTAAGCTAAAGTTTATCCATATAATGAAATCAGCTTATGTTTAAAGAATAATGTGATTGCCATTAACTAGGAGAAAAAAATTGATTAGACCATAATAGATTGTCTTCTGTGGATTTTACTTCGATGATGTTTTCGCAATGAGATCATCTTATTACATTTTTTGCATAATATTTATTTGCTTTTATGTGTGAAGCTAAAATCCACATGCATGTAAGATGTCAGAGTTATGATCTCTTAATATGAGATCATGATTCGATCTACTATATCATACTTATGAGATTGCTTCATCAAGCTTGGTTTTGTTCAATAAGAATTAATAATAATCATCCTGCTGACATGTTATGTCTTGGTGACTTGTTGGTCATGAGTTCGAATTCGGAAACAAGCTATTTACATATGCAAGGGTAAGATTGTGTAAAATAACATGAATGTGACATTCTAAGACGGTTCTTTCCAATAACCGTCTTAGAATGATGTAAAATAAAAAATAAAAAAAAATTAAAGACGCAATCTAAGACGATTGTAGGCTAAGAACCGTCTAAGAATGAGACATTCTAAGACGGTTCAAGAATCGACGTAAAAAGTCTTACCTTTTAACGACATCTAGCTACAAAGACGGTTGGAGAACCGATGCGCCGTAGAACCGATGTAGAAAGCTTGTTTTGTAGTAGTGAGCGTGGAGTATACGGACATTAAGGTACATAGTTTTTTTTTTTATCCTGTTGACTCTGCTGTAAAAGCTGCCTTGTTCATATACTACCCATAGACAGGGTCTTGGTCTTGCCATACAGTCATAGTTATTCTTTTCCTCGATAATAACTAAATTATACTCCAATTTACCTTGACAACAACGATATATGATTACGAGCACCAGGGTTTGGCTCGCGAGGTGTTTGTGAAAATGACGCAATGGGTTTGTTCTTATCATTCAGAATTTGTTCTATGGAGAGTGGGGGTTGCAATTTGCAAACGGGTGAAACTATGCAAAGCATAAAATGATTTATTTTTTAAGAAGGGCATGGTGGGGGAGGTGCAGGAGTTTTTTAGTAAAATGATTAAAAGAAGTTTATTTATTTATTTTTACTTTAATTGATTATGAAGGATTTTAATTGTCAAAAAATTCAAATTTTATTTTGAAACAAATATTGGTGATTTTTTAGTGCCACAAATCGCACCATCAATTATATAACAAACATATTATTACTTACTTGACGATAGAGATCTAAAACAAAACTTTTTAAATATCAAAGAAGTCAATTCGAAGAAAAAATTTATCAGAGATCAAACACTAAAGTCAGATATATATTAGGGTTCAAAAACATATTTAAGTCAAAATATATATATATATATATATATATATATATATATATAGGTGTCTGTCATAAAAAGACTTCCTCATCCAAACATTATTCTCTTTATAGGGGCTGTGACTTCACCTCAACATCTCTGCATAGTAACAGAGTTTCTCCCACGGTTTGTCCTGTACTACATTTCTGATTTACTCTGCATTATGATTCATTGCTATGTGTCACATAATGTTGATTTGTGCTGATAATTGTTGCATCCATTTGTATTTTATACATTCAGCGGAAGCTTGTTTCGTTTGCTTCAGAGAAAGACATCCAATATTTATTGGAGACGGCGAGTTCATATGGCCTTAGATATTGTAAGTACTTAAAAGCAGTGTTATGGTCTCTGTATCTATGTATTTTCGTAAGGTTAAAATATGTTTGTGATTATTAATAAATATTTGAATATTGTGTTTGCTCATTTATAAATTTTTTCTTTATTTTTGTTCCTTGATAAAACAAAAAATTTGTTTGTGGTCCTTGACACTTTTTTAGTCCCCTGTAAATTAATAAATTTTGTGTTTGTTCAGTAATAATTTTTATTGTTGTTATTAGTCCTTTTGAAAAAGACTCATAACAAACACAAATAATTTATCAGAGAATAAATATAAAATTCGTTAATTTATCAAAGACTAAAAGAAGTGTCAAGGACAAAAACAAAAGTTTTGTTTTCTCATATAGCAAAAATGAAGAAAATTTTTATGAGGGACAAACACTAAATTTGGGTATCTATTATGGAGAAAAAACATATTTTAGTCTTTTAAGTAATTACATCTCATTCTAATGGTGGTGATGTTTGCTGAGGAATTGAGACATGTTCACTTTTTGTTTCCCTCGCTTCTCCTCCTCTCAATATTATTAATCATTTCAGACATCTATTATTGGAGCACTACTAGTAGATTTGACTTCAACATCAATTTGTTATCTTAGAAAGGATCTCTATCTCTATGATTGAAGCAATGGTGTATGCTTAGTCTTTCTGTAGGCACGAGGTATAAATTATCTTCATTATTGCAATCCCCCTATCATCCATCGAGATTTGAAGTCTTCAAATATTCTAGTTGATAAGAATTGGACTGTGAAGGTCTGCCATTTCTCACTTTTCTTTTTATTCTCTGTATGTTGGGTTGTATTCATTCAATTGAATGCTTAAGGAATTACAGCTTATTTTTTATGCTATTTAGCCAGACAATATATGTGAATCTTGTGTTGGCAAAACAGGTTGGTGATTTTGGTCTTTCCGTCTTAAACATGAAACATATCTCACTACTAAGAGAGGAAAGGGCACGGTAAGCTCTCATTTGTTGTGGTTCCTTAGATGTTTGATTTGTTTTTCTGCTTCTTCAGTGTCAGAATATGTTTCTGATTCTCCAGTTCTTATTCTGCTTTGTAGCCTCAATGGATGGCACCAGAAGTTCTTCGTAAAGAACTGTCAGATGAGAAGTATGTGTGCTTTATGCTCTCTATTACTCTCTTTTTGTCTTCCTTAATATTCTTACTAAAATCCCACTTTTAATTATCTTTTGCTGCTTCATGGGGCCGTTAGGTCTGATGTTTACAGCTTTGGGGTGATATTGTTTTAATGTGTACATAAACCATGGAAATTTATGGAAGTGAACATATATATAAAGGGGCTTTGCTTACTAATTCCTTAAGGATATTGGTTAAGAAATTTAAAGAAAAAAGTTTTAATTGAAAATCATATGGGAGCACATTTAAAAATTATAGGGTAGCGTATTTTTACGCATCCCATTCTACTCTTACTTCCTTAACATTTGCCTATAAAAAGTGATGTGATAGTTAAGCTTATTGAATGCAAAAAAAAAAAAAAAAAAAAAAAAAAAAAAAAAAAAAAAAAAAAAAAAAAAAAAAAAAAAAAAAAAAAAAAAAAAAACCCTGCTATTTTCTTGGTTGAAACATTTAATGTTTTTAGATTTGTTATTCCACTAATTCTAGTGCTTGGAGATAAATCATTTTACCAGAGTATGCAAATTAGGTGTTTGAACTTTCAATTGTTTCTTCATGTTGTTACTAATCTAATTTTTAATTTACAAATAGTCTTATAAGACAATAGTGAGACAGTTTTTATCATCATTATTTGCACCAATGCCTGTTGTTATTTTCACTGTCTACTCATGCTCAGTGAGTACATATATGAACAACAGTTTCTCTTGGATTCTTGCAGGTTGTTGGAGCTGTAGGGTTTATGAACCATCGGCTAGAAATTCCAGAAGATGGTGGTCCACAGTGGACTTCTATAAATGAGAGCTGCTGGCACAGGTGTGCATTATTTGTCACTCATTATTTTTTTCTTTCTTTCCCACAACTCTAATATCCATAAACAATTATTATCACACTTTCAAAAAAATATACACTATTGCACTATTTCAGAAAAATAAAACTAATGAAGATCATTTGTATAGAATGACTATATGCTAAGTATCATGTTTAAAAATCATACATGAGTGAAATGGTCTTTTGGTGGAGTCCTGCTGGTAGCAACACTAATTCTCCCATATTCCTCCTTATTCTTCTTTATTGGTATTGTGAGACTTCCCTGCTTAATATTTAGACTATATCTAGATGAGTTACAAGCTGAAAGCTTGTGGGATGAATTCTAATTAATTCATATAGCTAACTTGAAGCTTGCATATGTAGGGTACACGGCTTTTTTACTCGAACCGAAACAGTTAATAGATCACAGCTTATGTTTGGTTAACATGGATTTTTCAAGTTAACCAAACACAAGCTATAATCTATTAACTTTTGATATTAAACATAGATAATTTAATATGATCTATCAACACAAGCTATGATCTATCAACTTTTGATATTAAACATAGATAATTTAATATGATCTATTAACACATGCTATTATCTATTAAGAGCACTTTGTTCATAGCTTGTGTTAAAGTTTTCATATTAAACATTATTGGTTATCAGCAACACTTTGTTATTTTGAAACAAAAGTGTGCCCTTGTCATCCCACCAACTAAAAGCGAATAGGGGAAGTTGTGATCTGTCTGTCCCCAAATGCAAGAAACAAAAACAAGTAAGGATTGTGCAAAACTATGTTATTATTATTTTTATTTTTTTCAAAGATGAAAAACTGTTGCTTTATGGTATGGTAACACCTGAAGTTGGATGTTCAAAACATGAAACTGAGGAGAAAGAGAGAGCGGAGAGTGAAAAGACAATGAGTGTGCGTGCTAGGATCACCATATTTTTTTAGAGAATCTGAGAGTGATGAAAAGGGCAATTCATGAAGGACACTGTTTGAGCGGTTGATGGCAGTTTATGTTATATATTGTTGGTGTGGTGTGGTGCACAGTTGTAAACTTCTTTTGGTCTTTCACATTTTTGCCCCTTAATTATGTTGCTGTCTCTTTGGAGTGCTGTGGTCTGGAACATTTGGGTGCACGTACATAAATAGTTTGTATTGAAGTGTGGTGCAGGACGAGAATTGAAGGAAGCTACGATCAACAATGGACAAGTATTGAAGGATGTTTTCAAAGAAAGGTTGGCGTGTATATAGTAGAAGGGCTGTAGTATACAAAATAGATGTTAAGTGAAGGATATATTATATGTTCTACATTTAAGTCTCTAGACATATAGTTGGAGATTATGGAATCAAGTGATTGGATTTAAGTAGTTAACGTGTTGAAGGCAAATTGAATCGTTTAGATAATATCTAAATTTGACATAGAAAATAATTTTTGATACAATTGAAGTTCGGATTAATCAGAGAATGATTAATCGAGTTTTTCCTTCTCTGTCATGTAACTCCTCACTCATTACTCTATTTTCATTAAGCCCACAATCATCCCTCCACAAACTGCACAAATGACTTTCATTTGACTAATTTAGCCTTTTAGTGACTCCCGTATATGTAAACTGTCCCTTATGTAACTGCATAATATCCAACCCGATCTTTCAACTAGAAGTGGATATTACCCTCACCTTCAAAATAACCAACCTAGTCTATTCTGTTTTCAAATTATGTAACTGCACAATATCCAACCTGAAAGATAATTTATTTTTTGTGCATTATTGAGATTTGAGCGATGACGGAGTAATCAAAATTTTTTAACCCATGCCAAATTTTATTTTTAAGTAGTGCCAAATTTTATTTTTAATCTTAATTAATTATATAAGTATATATAATTATATAAAAAAATTTATCCACCACTTAATAACTGTAAATTTTATTTTTTATGTAGTGTTATGGCCATTGGTGGTTACAACACTGGCTCCGCCAATGGATTTGAGAGCTATACTAATCATATTAAGAATTTTTTTTTTTAATCAAGCAAAGATTTTAAATAAAAATGAGAAAAAAATGAAATACTAATTTTTTTAATAATGTTAAAGGAACGATGAAAAAAAATTTAAAAATATTATGAATAGATTGATATTTTAGTTTTATTTTCTGCATTTGCTAACAAATTAAGGGATCTGAAAATCTGTTTTTATTTCTATTTTTAGTTACATATATCATCTTAATTTTATTTTATTTTTAATTTGAAAATGAAAATTATTTTTTTATTTCTATTTTTAAGAATTGAAATACAATAAATAAAAAATAAAATTAATTAACATTTTATAGTTAATTTTGTTGTCCAATAAAATAATTAAACTTTGATAATTTAGTGACACGTTCAGTTTATTTTTATATTTTATATTAACGTAGCCATTAATTTGATAG
>PYAF01005739.1:176984-188684 GCA_007407185.1 Glycine tomentella
CACTTATGCCATAAGTACTAGATATATATTAAGCTTCTTCCAAAAATAGTTAGTCTATATATGAATTTAACAAGTCTAATTGTAGAATCATAAAATATATATTATCATAGTGAACACACTAAATTTTAAATAAATTCAATATTTATAAGTATGGAATGAATCTTATAGTTGGTATTTATTTACATTTTAAAAAATATATTATACATTGAATTAAGTTAACAGAAATATAAAGTATCACAAAGTTTTTAAATATATGAATTTTTATGAACTTATTATATACTCAATAAAATATTTTAATACAATGATTAGATTAATAAAATTTACAAATGCATATATATTTACTAAGTAAAGGAAGTTTGGCAATATTTGCTTCTCAAATAATTGAACTATCACATATTATTATTAAAAAATAAACTTAGTGATGAAATAATTTATATTTAATTTTTAAAATTTTGTGACTATAAAATTATCAAAGAAAAAATAATTTTTCATAACTAATTCATTGATTTTTTTAGATAACCTGCTAAAGACTGACTTAAAATATGCTATGAGATGCGAGCTTCTTTTTTTCCCTTTAAATATAATTACAAACATAAAAGAAAATTAGAAATGCTGAAAAAAAAAACACTATTAATTATACATAACGAGAAAGCCAGACGTGTTATTTCCAGAAACAAAAAATGGACTGCATCAGCATCGAAATACGTCTACTATGACCTCAATGGAGCTATAATACTAGCTAATAGCACCAGTCTGACTCACATGCACGATTAATAGCTTCTTTTTAAACGTGGAGATGAAATTTCTGGTAAAGTGGTAATTCACACAACATATATGCATTTCTTATCACGCAGAGAAGGTGCCAATGCTTCTACATATTTGGGAAAATGACAAAATAGGACTAGTAAAGAAAAAAGTTTCGGGTATGAATTGATTAATACATATATCGCACGTTTAAATAAGGTTTTTATGCTTTTACTCTTGCTATACTAGTCGCATATTCTAGACGATTTTTGGATACATATCTATCTATCAATACTCTTATGCATGTAATATATTTTTTATATTGATCTTTTCAGTTAAACATTTCAATCTATAACTCATTCATTTTATATGTTTATCCGCATTCTTTTTCATTCAAATGAATTTTTTTTTTCAAGAAACAAGAGTTAAATAACTTATGTATATAATCCCATGTATTTTTTTTTTTAAATTAATGATCCCCATTACTTATCCAATTCAAGTAGCTTATTTTTCTTAAGGAATTGATTTAGGAGGGAATTAATGGTTCAAACATCCTAAAGCATGAGTTCAAAGACTAAAATTACCTGTTTCTAATTCTTGTCTTCTTCTACATTTCTTTAACTAAAAAGCAATAAATGGTTAATTAAAGACGTGTTGATTCTGTAATATTCTCGTCAAACTGTCACTTTTTAACTGGAGTAACATAAACTGAAACAGGAAAGAGGGGCATCGGATTTGATTCTGAGTTCAAGTGCCACTTGCCAATTATGGTGACGTAATCTCCATAACGCCGATTTCATGTATCTCCAATGACAAAAATGGTGTATAATTCACGTGTAAATGGTCACGACGAAATTTCATAAACTTTTAAATTGTCTTTTATATACAAGAAAAAAAATAGAAATCAAATTATATTGATGTAATTTTGATAATTATTAATTATTTTAATAATTATAATGTGGTTTTTATTAATTTAATTGTTAAATTATATTTACATATTATTAATATTATTTATTTTAAATTTTGTCAAAATTAAATATTAATAAAAAATAATTAAATGATTTATATTTTAATATATTTTAAAATGTTTATATCAAATATATTTTAATATATATGAATGAAATAATAAATAATTTTATATTAATATAAAATTTTATATATGAAATAATTGAAATTTTTTTAATTTAATAATAAATTTTAAAAAAATATTATTCAATTAAAAATTATAAAATAATATAATAATTAATTATAAATTTTACATCGATATAATTTAAGTCTTTCTCATATATATATATATATATATAATTTTTCGTGTGTGTATTTTTCTCTCTCAAAATATCGCACAATAACATTTCATTATAATTTCTCTTTGATTCTTACCATCGATGCTGGAAATCAATTGTGTTAGTTTAGGCTTTTGGAATTATTTTGTCTTTTAATAATAATGTAATATACTACTATATACCTACCCCACCTCCAAACCTTATATAAGGGTATCCCCTCTTACTCCTCATTCTCACACCCCAATTTTCTTGTTCCCTCCCTTCTCTTCCTCTGGTCCCCTCTCACTTTGTACTTGGATGAGTGTTTTGGGGAGAGAAAATAAAAGACATCCACTATTTCATTAACTTTTGTTTCTCGTTATCACATACCTCAAACCACACGCGGAAACAAGAAAGAGAAAAAAAAAAACGTTTAAGATGGTTGCGGAGGAGAAATCCCAAAAGACATACCCGCCAACTGTTGAGGTACGAACAAATGAGACCTTACACACATCCTTTCAGAACCTTCCACTCTCTTCCATGATTTTCACTCTTAATCTCACTTGTTTATCACTTATACTATAGTTCATATTAATTTATATCAACATATTATAGTTGCGACCATATCAATACTAATGCGCCAATTCTATCAAAATATATTATCGTCTATATTGTAATAAGCACATTCATTTATATAATAACATTAACTATTTTCATTGTGTTCAATTTGTTTGCTATAGGTAATGGATGAGCTAAAGAGAATGGGGAACATAGGAGTTCCAATAGCAGCCATGAGCCTTGTGGGATACATAAAAAACATGGTCTTAGTTGTGTGCATGGGAAGGTTGGGAAGCCTTGAGCTAGCAGGTGGTGCTTTGGCCATAGGCTTCACCAACATAACCGGTTTCTCAGTCCTCTCAGGTTTAGCCATGGGAATGGAACCTCTTTGTACACAAGCCTTCGGTTCAAGAAACTTCTCTTTGGTCTCTCTCACTCTACAAAGGACAATTATCATGTTATTGGCAGCTTCACTACCCATTTCTCTCTTGTGGCTGAAGCTCGAGCCTTTCATGTTATGGCTTCACCAAAACCCAGAGATAACCAAAGTGGCAAGTGTCTATTGCTTCTACTCAATCCCTGACCTAATTGCTAACAGCCTCCTTCACCCGATTCGAATCTATTTACGTAGCAAAGGGACAACTTGGCCTCTTTTGTGGTGCACTTTGCTTTCCATTCTCATACACATCCCCATCGTGGCTTTTTTTACCTTCAAACTCCACCTTGGTGTGCCCGGGATTGCTATGTCAGCTTTTGTTGCCAACTTCAACACCCTTTTCTTCCTCCTATCATACATGCTCTACATGCGCGTCTCAAAGGGGTCACTTTCCATGCCTTTACTAATATTATCTCGTCCCTTGTCGTCGTCACCACGGCAACATCATCATCAAGACCAAACCTCATTAACAACAACAACACTAGGAAAAGAGTGGGGCATGCTAATTAGGTTTTCCATTCAGAGTTGCTTAGGGGTGTGCTTGGAGTGGTGGTGGTACGAGTTCATGACGATTCTCGCGGGCTACCTGCATAACCCGCGAGTTGCTTTAGCCACTGCTGGCATAGTGATACAAACAACATCTCTCATGTACACTTTACCAACGGCACTGAGTGCTTCAGTGTCAACTAGGGTTGGGAACGAGCTTGGGGCAGGTCAACCCGAGAGGGCAAGGTTGTCAACAATTGTGGCAATAGGAATGTCACTTGCAAGTTCAATATTAGGGTTGTTGTGGACCACAATAGGGAGAGAGAGATGGGGGAGGGTGTTCACAAGTGATAGTGAGGTGTTGGAACTAACCATGAGTGTGTTGCCCATAATTGGGGTTTGTGAATTAGCAAATTGCCCTCAAACCACAAGCTGTGGAATCCTTAGAGGGAGTGCTAGGCCTGGTGTTGGGGCAGGGATAAATTTCTACTCATTTTACCTTGTGGGGGCACCAGTGGCCATAGTGATGGCATTTCTTTGGAAACTAGGGTTGGTGGGGCTTTGCTATGGCTTATTGGCAGCACAGATAGCATGCGCGGTCTCTATTCTAGTTGTGGTATACAACACAGATTGGGAAAGGGAGTCTTTGAAGGCAAAAAGCTTGGTGGGAATTTATAAGAGTTCATGTGATGATCAACATCATGGAGACCAAACAGTCAAATGTGAAGAAGGTGTTGTCTTTCTCAATGAGAAAGAATAGCGACCCAAAAAAAGTGATGCCTACACATATATACATATACCGAAAATCGTGGCACTAGTGGAAGAGACAGATCTAGACGATAAGGATCTCTCATGACTACACTTGATTAATTATTTTTATTTGTGATTATGCCTTTTGTATATGCTTTTGCATAACTCGTATTTTCTTGTAGTTTTTTTTTCCCTTGCTGATCGATGATTACATGCAATTTCTGGTAACTCTACCTCTAGCTATAGTGGTTGGTAATGTTGTCTACAAATTGTAATAGTACTAGGGTTGTCTGATTACTGATGATTAGTATTAGATATATAATTCGTGTAATTGAATTTTTCTTCCAATCGTATTTGTATTAGTAAACATAATGATCAATTTGTATTTTAACAATAAGTTACTGGCGTATAAAATAAAAACACTGTGCACGTTTTATACATCATACATTTGTCACCGGTAAATAAAAAATTATAACCGCGATTGTTCTATTTAATGGTCTTATATATATTTACCACAAATTAATTTCTTATTCTAAAATATGATTCATATAAAATCATTAGAGATAGCTATCACAATCAGTTATACATAAATAGTTAGTTTATCTACATTATTATTTTGTGTCGCAATGATTACAGACATATTATCATTGTAAATTCTTGAGCTCAAACATGCATTAAATACGTCACTCATGTAAAATATCTTGAGCTCAAGTGTTGGAATCAATAAAAGAGAAGGCAATTTATTATAAAATTAAAGAAATTTTTTATAGTTGAAAGTCTGAATATATCTTAAAAATAAGATAACATGCATAAATGTTGAATATGCGTATAAGCATTATACAAATTTTAAATTTGGACCTCGTTGAAAACGAGTAGGATATACATGGCTTGTTGGGGCTGGATAGCCTACTTTATGAAAGTTTAATAGCATGTGCTTGCATTTGTTATAGCTAGGACGAAGTATACATGCATGTGGAGGACACATGGCAAGAGGAATAATATTACGGTACTTTCATTTATGAACAAACGAAAAATCGTTGTCCTATGTCATTTATGTGTACTTTAAGAGAGGTATTATATTTTCTTTTGTTTTCTGAAGACCTAGCTACCTAAGCCACAACGAATGGGTAGTCAAGGATGTGTGAATTGTGGGTCGTTTTTTATAATATCCACAAAAAAGTTAAAGGTATAAATTTCTATACGTTATATTACAAAATTTTATAGGAGAAAAGAAAAAAGGTAACAAATATTCTTTAATCTAACTCCCTAATGTAATGACATGTCTCCTCTTCCCCACCAATATCACTTCCATTTGAATAGACAGGACATTAGACATGCGAACAAGTTTGGCAGAAATGTACCAAGTTGTAAGCAACCGGCATATTCTCGAATAACTACCTATCAGTGTATAGTAGTAATTATATTATTAATTAACTTATGGGTCAATTAGTAAATGTTAATCTTTTTCTTTGTTTAGAAATAAATATATAAATAATGGCCAAAACCAAATAAAGAAAGTATTTGATGGAAGGATAATTAATCTAAAATTCAGCTACTGATAGCCCCACTCTTAGGACAGCCGAAAGCAGGGGCAACTTTTTGTTACTTGTCAAGGGGAACCTAACTGGCTAACTGCCACCTATTTTATGTCCCACCCAAAAAAATAAAATAAAAAAGCTTCTGGGATAGATGAGAGCACTTTCCTTGATTAGTTGCTACTCAACTGATATTTGAACAGAATAATGATCATGAATGCATAAAGTTATTGGATAAGTCGGTCCAACATTCCTGCTTAGAAGAAAAGTCCAACAAAATAAGAATGGAGAGAAGGGTTTGTGCAAAGTGTAAACACCAAACAACATATTGAAGACTCGTATATAGAAAGATAGGTTTTTTTTTTTTTATCTATGTATATTTATTTGGTGACACAGCATAAGATTTAGCAAGAGATGGATTGGGACAGGATTGTCTTTGTTTCTAACTTATCCTGAATCTTGATTAATTATTTGAACCCTAATCCAACCTAAAAAATCCGTAATATGTGAAACAAGATCAGATCGGCATGACCTTTAACATATGAATATTAACATTGTGTATAATAAAATGGTAGAATAAAAGAAATGTAAATTTTAAATTAAAGTATACTTTTTTTAAAAAAAAAATATTATTATAAATATAACATCATGTTAAATAAAATTAAATGTTATCTATTAAATAAATAAATAATTATTATTAATGCATAATTATTTTAAAAATTATATATATTATTTTTAAAAATGTAGGACACTAATTTGGGTTGAAATTAAATGATCCAAAACATAACTCGAATTCTTCTAAAAAAAATACATTGATATAATTTTAAAACTCAAATTTGTGTAAATCAATTTTGAAATAGGCTGATTTAATGGATTGGATTCAGTCATGCACACCCCAAACACAATGTATGAGTGACTTTTTTATCATTTTAAGTTTTTTTCCAAACAAAATACCAAAATAGGTTGTCAAACAAACTATTTACTTATTATGGGATGTTTTTGCTAGTGCAATGATCTTTTAAATCGGTTATTTTTACAACAAATGTAAAAAGAGTAACATCTATATAAAAAAAGCATTATTCTACATTGGTTGTAAAAATAACCAATATAAAAGATCATTGTATCAAATAGGATGGTGCTTCTTGCATTCTACGTCTTCTACTCACGAAAACAACACATCACAAGTGAATAATTTGCTTGACCACCTATTTTGGTATTTTGTTTGGGAAAAAATCCAAAATGGTAAAAAAAAAGGCATGTATGATCATTAAAGGACACTATGTAGTCTGGATCGAGGCACCAAGTATACAATTTCTTTTTCTTAAAATAAGTCTTTGTTATTGAAGTAAAACTAAATGTACAACTAATCCTGCAAAGTACTTTATACAAATTTAGTATTCAACAAGTTTGGATATATTCAAACTTATGTGACCTTTACAAATAAGCATTTAATGCTCAACATACAAAAGAAGGAATGTTATTAAGTTTATCCGAATTTTGGCTAGGAGAAGTAGAAGCGGATGACAACTATTACTAATAAAGAAATGTTAATTAGTAAAACATGTGTTAATACTTTCGTTATACTAAAAAAGAGATTTATGGTAGTTTTTATTATTCTTAATAATTTTTGCGGACTTCAATTAGTTATAGTTTTTGGATTTAAAAAACAAAACGGGCTAGTGTAATGGTCAATTAGGAGATATTCGAGCTCACTAGTACAGTGATCATCATTTGATAATGAGCTTTCAAAACTCAGCACTGATGTATGGATGACAATGTTGGGCTTAACCATTAGGCCCGTGATGAGTGGTATCTTGAGTTAATATATACTCGCGCCAATGTCTCCTATGTTGTCACTATTTTGATCGGTTGCTCTATCAACTTGTATTATTGATAGCTGAGAGTAAGAGTATGATCAAGTATAAAAACACTGACAAATTGATTTACATTTTTAGAGTTAAATTTTTTCATGTTTATTCTTGTAAAAATAAATATTCATTTTAGTTCTTGCAAAATGCGTTGATTTTATTTTTTGTCTTTAAAGTGTTTTAGATAATATTATAAACAGTAAAAGAGTATTTTGAATAATAATAAAAAATGTTATATAAAGCACTTTGAGGATGATAAACAAAATAAATACATTTTGCAAAGACTAAAACGAAAAAAAATGTAAGGACAAAAATGAAAAATCACTAAATTGCAGAGATAAAAAAGTTATTTAAGCCACATTTTTAAGGTGATTTGTTGCAAAACAAATTGATAAATCGGTAATTGCGTAGTTTTGTAGATGAGTTTACCTTGTTTTAATGCATTTTATTTGGTTTTATCGACAAAACTCGTAGGATTCTATTAAAGTGTGATACAGACGAGGTGAGTGATAGAATGCGAAAATTCAGCATAAAAGGGGTTGAAAAAGGGGTCAAAAGAGTACATCATGCTAAATCCAAAACACACCCATGTTGAGTCCAAAACACCTATGCTCAAAAGAGTGCTCTAATGAAGAGAAAGACCATGCTCTTTTTAGCATGATCGTGCTCATCCCAAAACACCTTCAGAACCCCTCAAGATGGTCGTTCTCCAATTTTCATAAAAAGGAACCAACGTCATTATTTTTCGAGAATGGTTGTGCCCCCTTCCAAGTCAAAAGTATTGCATTTTAATTATAAATAGGAAGGGAAAAGGGGGGGGGAGGGTATCTTTTGCTTTGTATACGAAATTTGACTCAGTGAATGACTTAGGCATAGTGTGAGAGCTCTTTGGATTGGGAAGAACGCAAGAAAGATTGTGGGGGCTTTTGATTGTAATTTTTCTTATTTTCTCGTCTTTCTCATGTATATGAGGTTATTGTTTTGCTTGTCTGTGTGTCCATGACCGGCTATACCCCTCTTTTCTAGGGTTATGATGTGATCTACAGATAAATCCCAATTTACTTAATTGAAATTGTATTTATTTAGTCAATTATGTTGTTCTATCATGCTTAATTTCTTATAAGAATTTATCAATCTATATTATAGTTATTTGTGCACTTCTGATCACCTTCGTACGAATAATGAAATTATAGAACAATTGAATCCTTTAGAATGACCAAACACATTTTAGGGATTTCTAATTGTCATTCTCTATGCACTTATGTTTTCTCATAATTTATTTCTTCATTGACCAAATTATAACTAGATTAAGAGAAATATTGTTGAAAGTGTGTGGTCAAAACCTTTTAACAACCTTAAGAGAAGTTGGTAATTGATAAACATTGAGAATTCAATTAACATATAATTGGGGGAATTCAATGGCAAGATTTAATCATAGCTCTAGGACTTCTTATATGATAAGTTCATTGTGTTGTCTCTGATTACTTTAGAGTACTATTTTCTGACAATGTAATTGAACACATTTCTCAATTATTGATTAAAATCAAATTGTTTAGTTTATTACGAATTAAATTATTGGGGGAACATAACTAGTCCTATGAGTATGATATCCAGACTTAGATCCACAGTTAATATGCATAGGTATGTTTTCCCTAAGAAAACATATTTGTATGCATCAAGTTTTTGGATAATATGTTTGTGTGAATTAAATAATTTTTGTTTATATTTTTATTTTTTATTTGTTTTTATTTATTTTGTTCTATTTTATCTTAGTTTAAATTGTGAATTTTATTGCAATTTAATTTAATGCCAATTGCATTTTAATCATTTTTTTGTATTTATAGTTTAAGCTAATTCGATCTCAGAGGAGTGAAATTCCTAAGCATAATCTTGTGATCGAAAGAGCTTATTGCATGAACAACGCTAACACAAGGAGAAGAAGGATGGCTGAAGCAAATGACGAAAACTCTGCTAATGGAGGGAAGGAAGGCAATGTGGTTGACCCACTGGAGCGCACCTTGCAGGACTATCTCACCCCATAGTGGGAATCAGTACTATTGTCCTTCCTGACTTGGGGGACCAAAACTGTGAGTTAAGGCATGGATTGATCAACATGATTGAGAGAATGCGGTTCCATGGCTTGTCGTTTGAAGTTCATGTTCTTCATCTGAAGAAATTCCTAAGGCTCACAAACACAAGAAGAGCCCAACTACAACTCCAGACTACATCAGATTGCTTGTCTTTTTGTTTAGGAAAAACTTAAGACTAGCTTTTTGAACTACCAAATCAGAGCATTACCACCTTGGACCAATGTTCAATGCAATTCTTGCAGAAATTATCCCCGATGACAAAGTTTGAGCAACTGATCAATGAAATTTGAAATTTTGCCCAATATGAGCAAGAGTCCTTATCTGAAGCTTGGGAACGGTTTAAAGGCTTGCAGACAAGTTGTTCGCACCATGGCTACTCATTACAGAGGCTACTCTACATTTTATATGGAGGGCTATCACAACATAACAAGATCTGCCTTGATGTTGCTGCAAAAGGAAACCTCATGCATAAATTAACCAATGCTACAGTAAAAATTATTGAAGGTATGACTGCAAATGCATATAATGATACTGGAGATAAGAGGATTCTCAAGAGGCCAATTGGAGTTCACTTGGTGGAAGCCAGTTCATCTAGCATAGTTATTCACTAAAAGTTGGATGTTCTAGCTAAGCAGATGGAGACCTTGATGAAGACACAAATTCATATGATGGCACCTACTCCCCTACCCCTTGTTTGTGACCAATATGGGTAGATAGGTCATACATGAGGAGATTTCCCATTTCCCAAGGGAATGGAGGAAGTGCATTATGCAGAACACTCCAATAGAAACAATTTTGATCCTTACTCCAACATTTTCAATTCAAGACGAAAGGATCATCGTAACCTTTCTTGGGGAGAGCACAAATATCAGTGGTCATGGCTTCATTTTGAAAAAAATTATATATGTTATATCCATGTAATATTATATTTTATTCGCTCATTTTTCTTTAATTACGTATTCGAGGAAATATTATATGACTTTGGATCAAATTATGTGTGCTTTTCAAGCATCAATTTTCGGGGAAAAAATAGGACCCATAAGCATAGGGGTTTTATAGAGCAATATTATACATTTTTTAAAAAGTAGAGCAAGATTATACAAATTCATAGGAAACAATTTTGTGAATTATTGTTAAGTATAGAGGGGGAATTTTGAAAAAATACGAGGTAGGTAGGGTATGTATGAGCTACAAATTTTGGAGCTCAAATTCCAACATTTTTTGTTGATAAAAGTTGGGGATTTTTTGTTAGATGAATTAGGAAACATATATAGATCCAAACTCATTCCATGATTACACAAAAAAATGTGCTTAATTGGTGCCAAGATTTGTGACCCACACGTAACCTAATTTGGATAGCAAGTTGACCTAATTGGAGGTAGAAGATGAAGTCCCTAACTTGAGTAATTATGACACCCATATATATTACGCACATATTTGACATCTTTATTTTCTCTTTATCTCTCTCTTTCAATCAAATCATATCACCTATCATACCTATAATTTTCTCTCTTTCTCTCTCAAGGTGTCAACTAACATATGAGTGCCTATGCAACTTTATCCATCTTCAAGTTAGGAGATGGAATTCTATTAATTAGAAAAACAATAGTGGAAACACAATCTTCCCAAAACTGGATTGGTATTGGATTGAAACAAAAGTGAATAGACCACATTTAGAAGATGTTGGTGCCTCCTTTCAACCACTAAATTTTGCTAAGGTCAATATGGGCATGCAAATTGATGAAAAGCACCATGATCCTGCAAAAATTCAACAAGAGCCAACTCTTTGACATTGTTAGATGATAGATCTAATGCCTTTGATATGTTTGTCAAATTGAATCTTGACAAATGTAAAGAATTGTTTAATCTTGAGTGACCTCCGTTTTTGTTTCAACGAATATAGCCAAGTGAACCTAATAGAGTCATCAACTATGGTAAAAAAAAAAAAAAAAAAAAAAAAAAAAATTTTTT
>PYAF01005739.1:203646-245736 GCA_007407185.1 Glycine tomentella
TTATATGACAAAAAATCAAATAAAAATTGTCATATTCTTTATCAAACGTCTATGTTCATTTTTATAGTTAAATAGAAAAATTAATCAAAATAAAAACATTCAAATCCTGTTTATCGAGTCTATCACACGAGTAAAAAACTAGTAGTTAGAATAAGGAGAGTATATTATACTAATGTTGAATATATATATATATATATATATATACACAGAATAAAAAAATTAGAAATATATAATTTTTCAACCTACGAGAAATTAATCATTCATTAAAATAATACCTTAATTTGTACTCTATTTTTAATTAAATTTTGCTTATAAAAAAACATTAAAGGTAGAGAACTCCATGACAGTCCTAATCTAATAGTCATTTTCATGTAATTAGAAAAAGAGGACAAATAGTTGATTGCCTTCTGTTTTTAACTATATGAAGCCTTTGAAAGAATGCGATGTGTTGAAGTTGAAGTATGCCGGCCATAGTTATGCATTGAACTCAAAAAAAAAAAATCAATATTTTTTGGTGGTTATTGTAAAGAAGAAATTTTTGTATCTAAAAGAAAACTATATATATATATACTGCTTTCGATGTTTTGTACCAAATAGCAACTTTATCTCACATCGATGAATCCGAATATTGATCATTTTATGTGTACCTGCTAGAGGACAGACATAAGGCTATAGCATGATGATAAATGTATGGAAATAAATATCCCACTTGTAAAAATGAAAAACTCAAATTGAATTATATATATACACATTTTGGATTTTAGAAACGTTCTTTTATGGTAAGTATATAAATATTTGGTGGAAACTTCAAAGAAACACAAGTTTATATATATATATTGACTTATAGCTTGAAAATTGAAATGCACTCACAGGGAGTTTAGAGAATCTTGTACAATTTTGTGGTACTGAAATTGCTATCAAATGTTAGATATTTTTCCCCTTACTTTATTTTCGCAATTGTTGAGCACGTTGTCTAGTCGAAAGAAATCCATGCACAAGTACATTTTCAGTTGCATTGAAGAAATCGTTCTCCATTTTAATTAATAAGGTAAGAGACTCCGATTAAGGGAAAAGGTAAAACGTAAATCAACTAAAGGTGGCAGTCTATTTAATACTTTCATTTCATATTATCTGTCTTTTAAATAATATATTTTTAATAATTATTTATTAATTACACAAATTATAATAATAAAATGATTTTTTTAGTAAAATTACATTCTTAATAAAAATAAAAATATAATTTCGAATCAATTTAAATATTTAGGTGATATATCAATAAATAAATATTACTAAAAAATAATGAATACTTTACATTTCTTAAGTTCATAAATATTCAGAGACAAACTAAAACACTTAAAAATATATACAATATGAAATGGAGGGAATAAATATTTAATAAGAACATATCACATTCTTATTTGTAAATTAAATTGTTAATATTTTTTATAAAAAAATGTATAAAACAGCGATTGTTAAATTATATTACCTCAATTCCTATTTAATATTAATATAGTAAAATTTGTTTATTATAAAAAGGAATGGAGATATATTACTTTATGAGTCTGATTTTGAAACGTGTAATAGATATATTAATATTTTATGTATGACACCAACTGCAAAAGGTCATGACCATCGAACATATATGCAACACGTATCAGGACACAAGAGGAAGTTATCCCTGCGCTTTTCAGAATTCTTATCTCCAGTACACTCATTGGCTGCTCTTTCAGAACTCCCCTAGATAGGGATGGCAAAATGGGTCAGCCCACCCAAAAACGGGTCGGGCTGGCCCAACCCATTAAAAAAGTGGGTCAGATTAGACTGACTCACTTTTACAAAATAGGTTAAAAATACTAGTCTATCCCACTTTAAAGTGAGTTAGTAGGCCAGCGGGCTAGCCCACTTAAAAATAAAAAAAAATATTTTTTTTAAAAAAGGTAAAAAATTATTAAAAAAATTCAAATATAATTATTTATACTAAAAATTAATAATGTACTAACTTAATCTTATAACAATGATTTTTAATATAAAATACATGATTAATAAAAGCAAAAACAATTAGGAAATACATGTCTAACAATGATTTTCAATTAGCTCCTAAGTCTTAACAAATTCTTAGAAATTTGCTTCACAATGATGCAGTTAATCAAAACATATTTGTACATGTAGTATAACTCATTATTAGGTTCCAAATAAAAATGTATTAGGGTTAAGGATTCAAAATCACTCACTTCTTCTTAATCATTCTTCCTCTAAACCACTCATTTAATTACCTATTAAATATTTTTTAATTTTTTTATTGGTGGGCTACTGGCCCGGTGGCTAGCCCACCCCTGGCCCACATTTGGCCCACATTTTTGTGGGCCGGGTTGACCCGGCCCGTTTAATGAATGTGGACTCAAAATCTCAACCGACCCACATTTTTTCGTGGGCTAAACGGACTAGCCCGTCGGGCCAGGCCCGTTTTGCCATCCCTACCTAGGCAAACTCTTCTTGAGTTTTGACAACTTAAAAAGAAAAAGGTAAAACGAAGAACAATTAAGTGAATAATGATATATTCGCGTTTTATTTATAAAAAAATGTTTTTTTTATGAAATAATATAAAAGTTACAGTAGCTTTTTTATAGGTAAAGTTACCATGGTTAATAAATTCAATTTTTTCATTTTTTATAATTATACCGTAATTATACCATAATTAGGACCTTTAACTTTTTGGTATAATTCAAATATCTCTATAAAATTTTGATCATTTGACTCGGCTATTTAATAAATTTAATTTTATTATATTGTGAATATATATTATTTGATTTGAATTGTTATGTTTTTAAAAATTGATTATTGGAATAATTACTTAAATTTAACATTCTTGATGATATATAAAGAGAATGATAATTGATGAATGTCTTCTGCCAATAATGAAAAATATTAAATTTAGAGTAAATTATACATGCAGTTTCTATGGTTTTTTTTTTTAAATTGCATTCGATGTCCTTTTCTTTTTATATATTATTTTTATCCTCTTTTATTAATATCGTTAACTAACATCAATTGAAATATTTGAGCAAACAAAATTGTCTGTTAGAATAAATTACCCTCGCATCTCCTGTATTTTTTTAAAATTGCACTCGATATCTCTCCCTTGAATCTGACTTGCGCCAAGACTATTGATGTCACGGGCCCAATGTCTATGGACTAGACACGCAGCAGTGATGGTGGTAATAGCTACGGCGGGGATGAAGAGGTGGTGGAGATGGATATGGGATTGCGACGGCTACGACAGTGGCTGTGGTGGGTGCTCTGGCGGGAGTGGATGTGCTTAGACACTGTGTTGGTGGGCAAGGACGACTATGAAGAGGAAGAGATGGTGTTGCCATGAGAGAGGGAGGATGAGGAGAATGAGGTGGTAGTGGTAAGTAAAGAGAGATTGTTGAAAAATATGAGAGTTTGTAAAATCAAGGATGTGATTTTGAGGAAGATGAGGATAATTTAGACATACATTTTCATTAAAAGACATGTGACCAAAATGTACATATTTTCAAATTATTAAACGGTGTTTAGAAAGGAAATGATCTGGATCTAATGCAAACTAAATAATTAAGAGATTTTTTTATAGGATGTAAAAATAGAAGAGTATCGGATGTAATTTGAAGAAAAAAACATAAAAGTTACTAATATAATAAACTCTTTAATTTAAGATCAAGTTTTGAATTTTCGGTGGATTTTCAAGAGCCAACTCCAATATGTTCACCCACAAACACTTCTCTACTAAAGTTATTATATGTAGGAGATGATGAAGTAAATATAAATAAAAATAGAGTGAGTGTGTAGCTTGTGTTTTGCTAAGCTTACTTACATGACTCTTGAGTTAGGGTGATGTCTACCACACGATGATGGTGTGCAATGAGCACACTCATGGAACAACAATACTATCTGGTGCGAACGGTTATGTGTACGAATGATACAAAAGACACATGGCACTATCTCATTCAACAAAAGTTTAATAAAATATTATAAAACAAAAATCAAGATAAACTTGTTTTTAAGTTTCCTGTTGCTTCGTAACAAGACGCATTTCCCTTTCCAAGTTTTATCGTGATTTTTGTTTTATAATATTTTATTAAACTTTTGTTGAATGAGATAGTGCCATGTGTCTTTTGTATCATTCTAAACATAACCGTTTGCACTAAATAGCATTGCTCCCACATTTATATTGAATCCCTTGATTGTAGAGCCTTGTTGCCAACAGTTTAGGGTCATAATCCAGTGCCTCACGTCTATATGAGCTCTTGTACATGTTTTTGCTAGGAAGATGAATAATAAGTAATAACTAATAAGGAACGTTGGGCTAAAGTTGAATAATGAATAATTGGGGCTTATAGTCTTCGGGTCAGCATTTTGTGGCAATTGGTATTTATAATTTTATTTTTTTTACTAAATGTACTCATTTTTAATAGCTTTTTTTTTCTTTCAAAAATACTCATGCTGAAAATTAATTTACGGAATTATTAAATTACTTTATGAAAGACAATTTCAAACATAAGATTCATCACTTTAGGCTTTAGCACTCCAAGTATTCTTTCACAAATCTCTCAATTTTACCCACAACTTTGTAGTTAAACTAACTCACATATGACTCAACTGCGTTTACAAATTCACTTTAGAAGCACTACTTCCCTAAATGGGTATTCTCCTAACTTATATGATATTCAATCTTCTCATTCTCATTTTATCTTACACTTGTACTCCAACAATCTTCCCCTCAAGTGTGAGTCTCTTCCACATGATAGTCTCCCTATTGAGTGGAAGTCATTTTCAATCCATAAGTGATAGGAAGATTTTCGATACAAAAAATCTTCATGTCTATGAATCTATCGTTGTCATCTCAATCGTCTGAGTCAGTCATCAAATCGAACCATCGACTCTAATACCAATTGTTGGGGAACCGAGAGAGGGTAAATATCAGGAAGATTTACACCAATGGGTCACAAACAACTATATAAGTGAAGTTGATAACACATCTTAACTCAAAACCTTAAGACTCAGGTTTATGGGTTTTGTCCTCACTTATGGTGGCCATTAGAGTCCACATGCTCTAGATACTTGTATCATTGCTCCACCCACGGGACACGTCTCAAGGATCGAACCATCGACTCTGATACCAATTGTTGTGCAATTGGGGGGTGGACACCCGTGGAATTTACACCAATGGGCTATGAGAAATCATATAAGTCAATCTGATACCACACCTTAACTCAAAACCTTACTGTTTAGGTTTATGGGTCTTCTCACTTATATGATGTTCAACCTTCTCATTCTTACATGATGTGAGACTTCACCTCACACTTGTACTCCAACAATAAGAAATGAACGTAAACTCTAGAGTGTTTAGCAAAGGAAGACTCAAAAGCAAATTTTTCTTTCTTAAGAAGCACAATTTTTTAACTCATCCCCAACTATGTTGTTTACCTTCCTTGCATTGAGCTCTTCAAATATCTAATGGAGACCGGTTCAAATCGATTCTTTGTATCAATTTAATGCCGATTCAACTAATTCTTTACTTGTTCCAAAATGCCCCAATTTTTTGGGTGTGGTTCCCAATTGAACCAACTGGTTCAATCCGACTTTTAAAACAATGATAATGAGTAGATCAACTTCAAGAAATGTGAAGAACATCCAACTTTCTTGCACCCCTAATTCCAGGCATTAGCAAACCAAAGTTTGGCAAGGAGGTCTACATAGATGTTATCAGCTACTCCAAAATTCCCATGAAACCCACAAAAGTTAAAACTAATATAGTCCCGAAGAAGACCCCAAAAGCCAACATTACCTGGGTGCCTTGTAATGTTCAGAGCCACCATACCATACGGTGGACTTTACCATTTAACCAAATGACCACTTAAGAAAAAGAAGAATTACAATTGAGCCAGTTCTTTCACTCTCCAACAATGTAGAGAATAGAGGCTTTATAATAGCATGAACCCTTTAATACTCCTTATGTGCATGATGCGTGGCTAATTCAATCCATCCCAGAAATCATTACTTGACCCTAAACCTTGATAAAATGAAGGATCTAATCACGAATACTAGTGAAATAGAGGAAGTAGCCAATGTTAAAAAAAAGACAATGAAAATAAGAATTTTTTCAAAAGCCAACAGCCCCTAAGAATTTCAGTGAAAGCTTCAGAAAGGTTTTTTTTAAGATATAATATTTCCTTTTTAGAAAACTCTTGTAAGGTAATCCTTAGATTCATATCCAAACCGAGAACTAGTTTACATGACATCAAATATACATGGACAAGAATGTCTTGCAAAGATTTTGAGTGTCAGTGGAATCAATACATGGAGGACTGCATACAGCAGCATAATCACAAGACAATTCCCATTGCTATCAACTTCTTTGCTACCAAAATAAGGTTAGCCAGATTTAAAGAGTAAAACCGCTTTCTGATCCAAGTAGAAATAAACAAAGTGGTTTGTTTCATGAGTCACATATGAACCTGCAAAAAGCAAGAGAAGTCCATGAATGCACTTCAATGATAACTATAATAAGAATATAACTAAGCTAAGCAAGAACAAGAAATGTTATCTTCATTTGGTTTAATTGTCTGAATGTCAGAGGAAAAAAAAAAGAATAAATCGTCTTTAAGGGCATAATATGATACGAGATTTGGAACATGATGTGGTTAGATTGTACAACTTAAAATGATAATATGGAAGTGCATTACAAACTCCATGGTACCCAGAATTCCGAATCTCATAAACTGCCAGTAATAGTAAATTACAGAAACTTGATTTGAAACCAAGTTTTCCTAGTGCCGATAGCCTACTCCTTAAGGTTTCCCCGTCCTATTTTAGCCCCAACTAATATTCATAACTTCCAACTTGGCTCTTATAGACTGGCCGTGAGTTGATGCTGCATACTTTGCAGAACTCTCTCATGTGCAGGGCTCCCAAAAAATAATTTTTTGTTTTAGTTTTTTTTATTGTTGGTTAAGTTTTAGCAATTGCAATAGACTAAATAAATTTATGAACACCCTTATCTCCAACGAGTTGGTTTTTGACATGACATTATGACATCATTTGGTCCATATAGCCAACCCAACCTGGTAGGAAGTGGTTTTTGTTGTAAAAAAGATTCAAAGTTGAACTCCTTTTCCATGTAAACACTCATTATTATAAAATACTAGTAACTGACCTAGGATATCAACGTCACACCCTGCTTTATAATATTAAGCTGGAGCCAATTGACTGTATTGAGCTTCAAGCGCATTGGCAAAAATTCAACAAGCATATTGGATAAAATAGTGAACATTACAAAAATCTTTCTAAGCAAATAAATAAAAAGCTGAAAACTTTAAACTTCTACTCATACATGCACCAAAAATTTATCAAACAGAACAGTATGCAAGCTTATCTAGGTCTGCAACATCAAAAGAGCACTATGAATGGTATATTATTCTTGTGTTTAAGAGAGATGATTGCCCAGACAGTAAAAATACAGAAAGGCATATTTCCTTGATATAGAAGATTAAAACAAATGGAAAAGATAATTCATGAAAGAAAGAGCTCGTTTGCTTTGATATTAATATCAAAAAAAAACTACGCCCTCCCCCTATTATATTAATATAAACTAATAAATAAGTAAAATTACAAAAGTTGCATTAATATGAACTTGAATCATAATATTGTGCAATTACACAACATATTTAAGCAAAAGCCCCAGAGATTATGGACTGTGAATGATTCTTGAAAGATTAATTGCACTGATAGATAATATTTAAGATACAAGAAAAAACATCAAATGTAAACACTTTTTCGAATCTTCATAAGGATCTTGTTAACAAGCAGCAGGCTTTCAGAATTGAGTGCTGACATTGAGATATCCACAGAAAATGAAAGACACATGGGTCTGTTTGGATACAAGCCAGAAGTGCTTTTAAGAGCTTTTCTACTGGAAATATAGTGTTTTTTTCAGTAGAATAGCTCTCAAAAGCACTTCTAACCTTGTATCCAAACGTACTCATATTGAGAGGAAGAAGGTATAATAGAAATGGCCCCTCCATTCACAGCAAAAGAACTCATCCAGACATGATTTTTTCAACCTGAATTCCTAATCTCCAACTATATGTAACTTGAAAATTCTATAAGCCCCTATAGTCATTAGCTCATTATTAATTAGACCAATATTTTTCCCTCTGTATGAAAGTCATGTCGGATGAAAATTCTTCACTGATGTTCTGTATATCCAACATGACTGGCCCAGGTGGCCCTCCATGTATCAAGTTCACATTTGAGTAGCCAAGGTAATTATTATCAAATTCAAGGGCCTGGAATCACAGGACACAAACAAGAGAGTACTAGATGTTACATTCAACGGATTTCTCTTTGTGCATTTTTTTTTTTTTTTTTTGTTTTGTGTGTACAAAGAAAGCAATGAGGACCAAACCTTAGTCCTCATACTACCCAAATCCCCCACCACTACTTCAACCCAAGTGGGTTAACTGTTTCCTCTTCCTCTTTTTTTTTTTTTGTGTGTGCACAGACAATAATATGGACCAAACCGAAAACCTCATACATACTAACCAAACCCCCCCAGCATTAGGCCAACCCTAGTGGGTTAACTGTTTTCTCCTCCAGTAACCATTAATGCTAGAAAAGACTTCTCAAACCAACAACGTAGAAACTCATCCACTGCAGCTTATGTGGTACAATTAATGAGCAGAGTTCAGGGCATAATGGAACAAAAATGTCTGTCACCACAGTACATAAGTAATACTGACTCATCTACACAAACCACACCAACTAAACTAAACTATATATTCATATACCTTCAGCTGACAATTTTCCCCTGGAAAATATAGATAAGCAGAAAACCTCTAAATCTAATTCCAAAACTAGAAAATCAACCGCATGCAGCCAACAACAACAAAAACCTAGGTTTCAGCATCGCTTCTAAACTCCAACCATGAACAGAAATAAACACACTTTTAAAAGCAAACAAGGACCAACCTACATAACCTTATGTCTACCCAAGTTCTACTATAAAAGAACCACACAAACCACAAATCCAAGTATACCCAAATACCAAAATCATTGACAAATGCAAGGAAAAGAAAACACAAAAGGAGTTACCAAAATTACGACCAACGATGCAGTGCCAAGTGGGGCCATGCCTCTTATCGAACTCCTTCTTTATCTGCTCCGCGACGTCTTTCTCCACATTGTACCTCTCAAACGCCTGAATAATCCGCAAAAAGGTCAAGACTTTACGACACAACACAGCAAACACAACAAAACCCAGAAACAGAATCCAAACCAAGGAACCATAAAAATAAAAAGAGAGAGAGAGAGAGAGAGAGAGAGAGAGAGAGAGAGAAGAAAGTTGTTGAAACTAACGACGACAGCGATATCAACGGCCTCCTTCTGCATGTCGGGGATCATATCAGCGCTCTTGATGATGACCTTCTTCGGAGGGACAGCCGGCGCCGGTGCCGGTTTCAGGCCATCGGAGGTGGGCCTCGCCGTTAGAGCTCCGGCGAAGTTCTTTTCAGCTTCTTCACTCATCTCTCTCTCTCTCTCTCTGAGTTTAAGTTTTGATGATGCTGGGTTTTGGGGAAAGTGATAGTGGCAGGTGGGTGTGGTTTTATTTTATGAAAGCGACGTGGGCTTGTTTGTAGTTGTAGCTAAGCTGGGAAATGAAATGCAGAAACAAAAGTGGTGCAGTGCTGTGCTTAGTGTTGCAATTTGCAACAGCAACACCACACCACACACTCGAGGAGGGAATGCTTCCGAGTTTGGCAAGAGGCCCACCATAGGCACTGTTTTGGAGAATATGTTGTTTCTTTATGGAATAATAAATAAATAAAAATCAAATTGGTTGGTGTTTTTGAATTTAAGAATCTTGTTATTAAAAAATATGAAGTAGTGGGAGTTTGATAAATATGTTAATTTCTGAAGAATATGTAAAAGGACTATGCTTGCTTGCTGCACTGGCCCAGAATACTTGCACGACAGAAATTAGGTGGATCATTGGCTGTGATTGAATGATGCTTGTGACTTATGAGCGTGGACTTTGCTTTCAGTCTTTTGGTACCCGTGCGTGTCATGCATGGTGAGACTAATTATTAGAACGTTTATTGGTAAAATAAAATAAATTTAAATATGTTCTTCGTACATATAATTATATTATTATCTAAAAAATAATTTTTTTTCTATTACTTGATATTTTTAAAATTTTATTTTTTATTATTGTTATTAGTCATGAGTCATTAAATAATATATGACAAGTTAATAAAATATCATATCATCATTTAAGAAATTTAGACTAATAATATATACTAAAAATAAAAGGATGAAAATGTCAGTTAATAAAATAAAATAAAAATTAAGATAATAAACTGAAGAAGAAGTATATTATAAATATATTTAAGCCAATAAAATACGTACATTAAATATGTCAACAAAAATTGATACAATTAATGATGATTGAATTCATATTCCACGAAAATATAATTTCGAATCCATTGTCGATACGAGAATCATATTGATGGACAACTCTGTAAGCGTCTGAGTCTTCAAACATGACCTGATGTAGTAAATCTCTACAATCCAATTCCCCTAAGCTTTTCTTCATCTTTTCTTCATCGGAAAAATAAACAAGTGTATTAAATATTTGTCTTTACACTTTATACATTAATGCTATGAACAAATTTTCTATTCTTATCCAATATATATTATGTTTTTATAAAAAAAAAAATCACAATTGATAGAAATATTTATCTTTATTATCTAAAAATTAAATAATAATAATATGTATATTTATGTTATTCACACTACAAAACACCACAAGGTGAAGAGTTCTATAGCTAAAGAGGAACTCAAGAAATCTCAGCAATTGTAGACTTTGTTATAATAAGGACGCCATCTATTTATTGTGGTGTCTTTAACGATTAGGATATTAGATGATAACAGTGGTAATACAATCCCTCACACATGAGGTGTGAAATTGTTAATGCCCCATACAATCCCTCACACATGTGTATGTTTGTGATGGTGCTTACCACAGTAACATGTTAGTCATCACATTATTGAAATTTGGTGACTCTCGTCCCTCTACTAAATTTCTCAATCAACATAATGATGTGACAAATGGTTTACCATCAAGATAATCACATGAATTATCAAGTCATCAACTAGTAAGACGTGATAGGCACTTGAAATAGCTAGGAAATTGCCAATGTAGTTGGCACTTCATTAGTTAATGCAACTACATGACAATGATTATAATGATAAACAAAAGTAAGGTCCAGAAAACAAAACTGCTAAAAGTTTTATTAAAAGACCAAGTAAATTTTGCAAAAAGTTGAGACAAACAGCATAATTAACCTTTTCTATTAAAGTTTGTTTAATAAAAATAATAATTATATTAAGCAAATAAAAAATCAACTTTAAAACATACTTTATTGTTTTCATTTGCTGAAAAACGATTTTCAGCTTTGTAAACCGAACATGTTTCTTTTTTTTAGGGGAACATGTTTCTTAAAAATATGAACAGTTGTAAATTAAAATTATTTTTAAAAAATAAGACAATCAAAATAAGAAAATATTTTCAAAAGCAAACAGACCCTAACAATTTTATTGCATGCATCAGAAAGCTTCCTTTTTTTTAAGAAATGATATTTTTTTCAAAAACACCTAAGAAAAAAAAAATTGATTTCAAAATGAAGTAATCCTTAAATTCGTATCCAAACTGAGAACTAGTTTACATGACATCAAATATACAAGCACAATAATACATGGAGGACGGAATACATCAGCATAATCACAAGACAGTTCTCATGGTTGTCAACTTCTCTAGCCAGATTTAAAGAGTAAAACTGCTTTCTGATCCAAATAGAAATAAACAAAGTGGTTTGTTTCATGAGTCACATATGAGCCTGCAAAAAGGAAGAGAAGTCCATAAATGCACTTCAATAATAAAATGTGTCGTTCTAAACATTACCACAAGAATATAACTAAGCTAGTCAAGAACAAGCAAATTTGTCCTTATTTGCTTTAATTGTCTGAATTTCATTGAAAAAGAGAATGAATAGTGTTGGGTACAAGATGGGGTTAGATTGTACCACATAAAATGTAAATGCATCAAGAACTCCACACGGTATCCAAAATTTTGGATCTCATCATCAAGAACATTATGAGATGTGATGACATGAAAATGTAATGAAGTAGATCATAAACTAAGCCAGTAACAATACATCACTGAAATTTTATTTGAAAGTTGAAACTAAGCTTTTCTTGTTCTAATCATTGTGGCTTTCCCATCCCGTTTTACCCCAAGTAATATGCATAAATTTCGATGGCATGAGTTTAGATTTCTACTTTCTGTTTTGGCTGTTCAGATCCAGACATCTTGTCAAGCACAATCTCATAAACGAAACAACCAGGACCATTTAGTTAATGACAAGAAAATTAACTTAACAAACATAAATGTACCATATTGTAACTCAATTTTATGGTTATGACCTACATTAACACATTTTTTATAATAATAATAAAAAAAAAAAAGCATCACAGAACATGGATGATATACTGAACACGACAAATTTTAAAAATTATAGAACATGACACAAACATGGTACAACATATATAATTAACATAAAAGCACAATTTTTAAATCAAAAGAGGAAATCAATGTTTTAGGGTATGTTTGGATAAAAGTTGGGAATGTGTTTTTGGGATTCCAATGTCATTCCCAAATTTTAAAGCACAAAATGAAGGAAGAATTTGTTCTTTAGGAGTAATAGTACTTTTGTGCTCTCCCAACTGACAGCTAAACATGCATTCAGAAGTTAGTCACTGTAAAATTAATCTAATTATAGTGGCATTCCATTAGTCACTGTAAAAAATTAAATGCTGTAAAATGCTATCATTAGTCACTGTAAAATGCTATCATTAATAAAAGCTTGGTATTGTGAAAGGATCTGTCAGCTGAACTCAGGAGAGTCAGGAAAGTTTATATTTCAACCCTTTGATACTCCCATGTAAATGTAATGAAACACAGTGTTCTCTCGTTAAATGTAGTTCTAACAATGAAACTGATTTAATTAAAATGTGGGAGAAGAACCACCTACGCAGATATTTAAAGTTAAAAAATTATGGGAGAAAAATTCCCTTTGTTTACCATTGAGTGCAGTGTATTTAGACACCATTTTACTAAAGAAGTTAAATTCAGAATTAACACTGCCTATGTTGTGCTTATTCCAAATCATTACATAGCCAATCCTAAGTCTAGATAAAAGATGAAGTTATGCCACGCACTAAAACAGTATTCAGTAAACAACAAACTTTGTAGAGCCTGTATTATATGGATAGGCAATATGATTGTGTTAATGCTAGGTTTTTGCTTTTTAAGTAATGCAAATATAGCTACAGTTCCATAATCCATACAACTGGGCACCTAGTTTGGGTAACTTGAATGTCATACATAGTGAAGAGATAGAGGGAGATGTAAATCATAGTATTCAAGCTATATGGATGAAATGGAGGAATACATTAGGTGTTTTTTGTGATTTAAAGGTGTCACTCAAGCTTAAAGGAAAATTTCATTGTAAACTAATACAATTAGCAATGCTTTATGGTGATTAATGTTGGACAGCGAGGTACCAAGAACACAAGTATCGAGAAAATGATATTGTTGTGATAGAGGAATGGACTTACACAAACAGAAAAGACCGAGAATGAATATTACGGAGAAAGTATAAGCAGTGCTTATAGCAACTTTCATGCTCTTCCACAAGTCCACAATAATATGAATTCTGATAGAAATCAAATTGAAACAAAACTGGAATGAATATTTATATTAGGAGAACACCACCTTCTGCTGATTCCCATCTAAAATGCACTGCTCCAACAAATATTTCAAGCTTCTTTAATCACTATTAATGACAAAATGACCCACCCCCCAACAAATAGTGCCTCCATTTTTGCACTGCAAACAAAATAGCCATGAATTCCTTTTCATACACAGATTTCATTTGCAACCTTTCCGATACAGCTTGGCTAGAGAAAACAAGGATCTTCCCTGTTGCATTAGAACTGCACCAATTCCAAATCCCAATGCATTGGTTTCTATCTCAAATGGCATACTAAAATTAGGTATGCTCAATGTGAGCAGTCCAGTCATGGCTCTTTTGAGAGCCTGAAAAACCTCCATAGCTTCTCCCCATTGAAAATTATTCCATTTTAGCAATTGGGTTAAAGATCTTGTAATAGTTCCATAATCCTTGACAAATCTCCTATAATAGCCAGTCAAACCTAAAAATACTCTCAGTCCCCAAATATATTTAGAAACTGACTATTCCTCCATCTTCTTGAAGTTCACCTTCAAGGCATGAGTTCGCAATACATCTAACACTATTCGCAGATGATCCAAATGAGTTTCATGACTCATGAGTGGCCCTATTTATCAGAATATTGTCAAATAATGCCCACACAAACTTCCTCAAATAGAGCTGGAAAATATCATTCATGAGGGCTTGAAAAGTAGTTGAGTGCTGGGGCATAGGTTATCCCAAAGAGCATAACCAAATATTCATAATGTACCTCGTGTATTCTAAATGTAGTTTTATGAATGTCACTATCCCTCATTCTAATTTGGTGATATCCAAATTTTAAATCCAATTTTGAAAATTTGACAGCACCATACAAAATTCATCTTAGAGCTCCTCTACAACCTAGGTTGGGAATTTATTGGGGGTAGTAATGCTATTAATGGCTCTATAATCAGTACAAGTCTCCAACTCGTATTTTTTAAAACTAAAATCAGAGGACTGCAGTGGAACTTACACTCGATTTGATCAGCTCTGCAGCCAACATGTCCTTCACAAACTTCTCTATTCATCCTTTTGGTGGTGGGGATACCTGTAGGGCCTGATATATGGTATTTGAGAGCCTGCCTGTACATCTTCTAGTAGGAGGTAGTTCAATGGCTTCATGAAAAAGCTCTGCATATTCCTCCAATACTCCCTCTAGTCCTTCCACTGTTCTTAGCAAATCCAAGTCATAAAGTGTTAGCATTCCTAACTCCACATAGTATGCCTCATTTCCTCTTTTCGGCTCCTTAAACGTTGCCTTTGCCACAGTTCTATACAATGATGGATCCCCCTTTATTTCTACCTCTTCTCCCTTCACATTAATCCTTATTACATGATCCTTAAAATTAGCCTTTATATCTCCCAACCCCTCCAACAACTCATCCAAAAACCACATCTACCCCTCCATAGACATGCAGATGCTAGATTATGCAGACATGTCCTGGGTAAAAGGGGTCATTGCATCTAAAGCATACTCTTCTCCTCTTGACTTCTAATTCTTCGTCAGTCGTCTTCTTAAATGATGAATTCCTGCAGTTCCCTAGCCCACACTCCCTGATCCCTATGTTTGACTCATTGATCTATAACCCAACCCACATGATCTAGTCCTGCTCATTTCTTTCAGGTCATTGGGACTCATCCACTTGTTTCCCAATGTGGTTCTATTGTTGACGGGCCCAACCCTCTTCACATAAGCCCATCTTCCCCTATCTCCAATAGTTGATTCCTCCCCTCCACCCTTTGGGGGAGATATCTCTTTATAATCCTCTGGTGATTGCTTCTGAGTTCTGACAAAGGCTTATAAGAGCCTGATTGGGTTCTCCAATAAAGTGTTTTGGAATCATCCAAACTTCCAACAATGCCCGTTTGAACATGAACCACGTGATGCGCTCTGTCCTCGCTTCCCACCACTGAAACCGATTAAGCACCTTACCCTCTAAGCAGATTGGCACAACCAGAACCTTCTCTTGAGCACTTGATTAATTTCAAAATACTTTTCAACCCTATAGATCCAATGTAAGGATCTTCCCCTTTAAAATAGGGAACCTCAAGCCTCTTCAGCTCTTCATCCTCTCCTCCCTTCTTAGTTCTTACCATGGCTCCCCCTGGAATCCCTTCCCCAATCACCATCATTTTCGAAACCTTAAAGCTTTATCACAAAGAGACCAATTCATAGACTTACTCAAAACCTTAAAGCTTTATCATACAGACAGATTAACTACTTTTTCAGATTAAAAAAATTACAAGTTTCATTAACTTGAACTTGAATCATAATATTGTGCAATAACATGCATATTCAAGCAAAAGCCCCCGAGATTATAGACTGTGGATGATGCTTGAAAGATTAATTGCACCAGATAATTTTCAAGATTCAAGAAAGAGCATCAATTGTAAATGAAAGACAGAAAATGAAAGACAGACACATACTGTGGGGAAGAAGATATAATAGAAATAGCCCCTTCCTTCACAGCAAAATAACTTATCCAGTCATGATTTCTTCAAGCCTGAATTCATAATCTCCAACTAGATATAACTTGAAAATTCCATCACTCCCTATAGTCATTAGCTCATTAATCTAATAATAGACCATATATTTTCTCTGTATGAATACAGAACATCAGTGAAGAATATTTCATCCCACATGACTGGCCCTCCATGGAATATCATGGAGCACTTGTCCTCATGTCAACATGTAAATAGTCAATGTTACATTCAACCATGTTCTCCTCCAGTAACCATTAATTCAAGAAAAAGACTTCCCAAATCAACAAAGAAGGAAAAACTCATCCAGGAAGTGAAGCTTATGTGGTACAATCAAAGAGTTGAGTTCAGGGCATAGTGGAACAAAATGTCCGTCACCATCACATACCACGATACATAAGTAATGGTGACTCATCAATACAACACAAACCACACCAACTAAACTACATAATCGTAAACCATTCAACTCACAATTTCCCGCTGGAGAATAGAGATAAGCAGAAAGCCTCTAAATCTTATTCCATAACTAGAGAATCAACCATAAGTAACCAACAACAACAACAAAAACCTAGGTTTCAGCATCACTTCTAAATTCCAATCATGCAAAGAAGCAAACAAGGACTAACTTAGATCTATATCTACTCAATTTCTACTAAAGAACAATCACATAAACCCCAAATCCTAGTAAACCCAAGTACCCAAATCATTGACAAGTAATTAAAAAAAAAATAGAGACTTACCAAAATTACGACCAACGATGCAATGCCAAGTGGGGCCATGCCTCTTATCGAACTCCTTCTTTATCTGCTCCGCAACATCTTTCTCCACATTGTACTTCTCAAACGCCTGAATAATCCGCAAAAAGGTCAAAACTTTATGACACAACGCAGCAAGCACAACCAAACCCAGAAACAGAATCCAAAACAAGGAACCATAAAAAAAGAAAAGAAGAAAGTTGTCGAAACTAACGGCGACGGCGATATCGACGGCCTCCTTCTGCATGTCGGGGATCATGTCGGCGCTCTTGATGATGACCTTCTTCGGAGGAACGGCTGGCGCCGGTGACGGTAACGGCGACGGTTTCAGATCATCGGAGTTGGGCCTCGCCATTAGAGCTCCGGCAATGTTCTTTTTCGCGTCTTCACTCATTTTCTCTCTCTAATCTCTCTATCTCGGAATGAGCTTTGGTGATGTTAGCTTTTGGGGAAGTGACGATGGCAGGTGGCGTGGTTTTATCAAAGCGACGGCGTCTGAGTGCCATTTTTTTAGGCTTAAAATCTAATTTTGAATAATAATATTTGCTGATAAATAAATTGTATAAATATGTTTTTATATATCTCATTTTGATTTTATTAGTTACAGTTCACTTTTTTTATTTTACTGAAATATTTTTATGTTTAATTTTAGTTTCTGTTTTTAATTATAGTTTGTTAAGCAATAATATTTAATATTCTCCATAATCACGTCATATCATTACTTAACCAATAATTTTTATTAACTATTATGTCATCAAACATAAAAAAATAATTCAGGTAATAAGATAAAAAGGAAAAAGTGAAATTATAGTAGTCAAATTAAAATGCTATATTACAAATATAAAAAAAATATTTAAACCTAAAAAATAATAATAATATATTTGTGAGTTTTTTTTTTTTTTGGTTTTATGAACTTAATGATTGCATAATAATTTTAATTATCAATCTAATTAAAATCATGGTTATTGGAACTTTTAAGAACATTTTCATTGGGGAACAAAAATCACGTGTCACATTCTTGTGTCCCTAACCCTAATCCACCTCATCTTTAATTAAGCATAACAAAAAGCTATCGATGTTTGAGTTAAGTTCACACTAATCACACACACGGAGAGTGCTACCTCGAAGTCAATTGCAACAACCTTCACTTGCAGCGCATCAACATGCTAAAGGAGTACATGATTGAGAAGGATAAGGTTCTAATTCCAAAGGTGATTAGTACAACCCTTGGTTGTTCTTCCCCTGCCTTAACGTACTCATCAATGACACTTTTCCGACAAAGAACTCTCGACGCAAACTGTTACAAAATTGGCGTTGTTGACCTGCATTATCTTGCACTTGATTGATCCCCAATTAAGAATTCAAATGATAGACGTTCACAAGATCCAGAGAAAATGTCTGCTTCCACAAGACCAGAAACTGTGAATGGACCGGAGACCATGGGGGAGATGTGGAAAACTTAGAAGGTGAAGAAAGAAAGGAATAAACATCATTAGTTTTTTGTGAAATTTAATTATGGATGAGGTGGATTTTTTAATACACATGTCCCTTTTTCATTTAGAAGTCAAAGTTGGGGACGCTAGTCTAGGATAGGTGATTTTTTTTTCCTCCCATGGGAAGTGCTTAAATAATTTTAAGTAATTTTTTTTCATTAGAATATATGACATGTAGTTACTTATATAGCGTTATTTATATAGGTAATTATTGTTTAAAATATTTATATTATAAATAATATATTTTTCAAGCATTGTATAAAACACAAAAAAAAAAAAAGCTTTAGCAATCTTAGTATTTGACTATTCAAATAAATTTTTGTGTAGAGTTTTAAAATCTATGTAAAATTATAAAGCCTACAAAATTAAGATAAATAATCATCTATACAATTATGTATTATGGATGCTCTAATGTAGTTATCATAAAAGTTAACAAAGTTATTATATATAATGATTTGTGATTGAATGATGATGTAAAATTATTTGAAATTGTTAATATAATCTATTTTCTCATATTTATCAAAATAATTATAGTTTTTATTGAAAATTTATCTTACAACTTTTGAGATATAAAATCATTTATTAAAATGTTATAATAGAAATATAGGAATATTTTTAACATAACTAGTTGTACAAAGTAAGATTCTTAATTACTTGAGATAAGTTTAATATAAAGAAATATAAGAAACAATTAAAATAATAATTTAACACCCTTATGAACTAAACAAAATAGACTAAAAAAAGTGACACCAGTGTTAGAGTTTTTTTATTCAAACCTTATATGATGATATCTGTAATATTATTAGCTTTTTATTCTTTAGAAAAAGTTGAAAAAATTAAAATTATGAAGAAATAGGGTGGAAAGAGAAAGAAATAGGTAACAATAAAAAAATAGTCTACTGTGGAATGATGGAGATGAGGAATAAAAAGGTGTGGTTCTCTCAATTTTTTTCTTCACTAAGTTGGATATAATTTTTTTTTATCCAACTAAATTGGATAGAAATGAATAGAACTCCCAAGTCTCATTGAAAATAACCGATTAAGAAAGAGTGAAAATCTATTATACTTTTTCAATTTCATGTAGAAACGTTTTACTTTTTCTTTTACATTAGCCAAAAAAATGATATATTATCAAATTGACTTAATTGATTAAATTTAGTTAAATATTTTTTTCTTTTTTTTTGTTATATCAACCAATTTTTTCTCTATTATTTTTCCTACTTATTTTCATTCACATATTTCTCTCTTTTTATTTTTAGCTATCCTATTTCTCGTTATTTCTTTCTTTTCTACCAAATACAAAATAAGAAATATATTCACTTTAAATGAAAAATTAACTATTAATTTTATATAATTACATTTTTTAATAATGTATAATTACAAAATTTATTATGCATTACTTGCATTTAATTTTGAAGAACCAAATATAAAAGGAGAAGCCATTTTTTAGTTAAAAAAGTATTTAAATATTATTATTAATAAGTGAAAATATTATTATTAATAAGGAGACACTACAAATTTGAAAAGCGTATGTCGACTTGGACTCACATGTCGATCCACGTAGATTAAAATTTTCATTTATTTTGTTCTGGTATGATAAAAACTTCCGGTTCACTTATTTTATTTCTCAGTCGTCAGATTAAAGCCTACAAGATCCAACCACTGTCACAAAAAAGACATTCAACATCGGTTCTAGAAGACATTTATCATCGGTTTTAAAACCGATGTTGAATCGAACGATGTTAATAGTGACAAGCTTCAACATCGGTTCTTAAAAATGATATTGAAAACTACTTTTCTACATTGGTTTTGATTTCAACTAATGTAAAAAGTATTTTACAACATCGATATTTACTAGAATTGATGTTGTAAAGGTTATTTCTACATCGGTTCGTGCCACAACCGATGTAGTTTCTACATTATTTTTTTAAAAAAATATATTTTATTTACAAGCACCAACCATTTCTACTTATCTCCCTGCCCACAATAATTCTATTGTCCCAAAAAATATCGGAAGAATCCTACACACAACACGTACACAAAAAAGTGTTATATTTAATTATATTAAAAAAACATGTATTAAAAATTGGTGAAAGTAATACATTTATTAAAAAGTGAAGAAACAAAGAGAATCATTTAGATTTTATAGATGAATGCAAAGAGAATAATAATATCGTACCTGCATCTACAACTAAATTTTTGTCATAGTCCATGACTATGGGTATTCTGTGAGCAATGTTGATGATGGTGCAGGCTGCAAAGTCCTCTCTAATGATCTTTTGAATTACACCATCAGTTTGAGAATCAACAGAAATAATTGCCTCGTCCATAAACAAGAGTCGACTTCACTTGAGTATAACCCGCCCAAGACAAAGCAATTGCCTCAGCCCCCACACTCCAGTTCTCTCCATTATCTGCCACTGAAAAGTTCAAACAACATTCCCATTATGAAACTAAACTAACAACTCCAAGAAATATGGTAAAAGTCTCTACCTAATGAGTCAAGTTTTTCAGGCTTGGCAGCAACAACCTCTTTTAATTGACAGTGTTCCAAGTTCTATAGCAATAAAAAATTTAGACTAATGGCTTGAAAATCTTCATCAAACAGATAAATGGATTTCAATTGGCACATTACTTACCTTTCATATTTCTTCATCTGTATATTGTCTAATTGGATCAATGTTGCTTCTGACAATTCCTTCAAAAAGGACTGGCTCCTAAGGAATGATACCAAACTGAGATCTAAGATCATGAAGCCCCAAAACGGATATGTCATTACCATTAATTATTATTTTCCCTCCTGGAGGTTCCACCTGCCTAAAGAATACTTGAATTAAATTTGACTTTCTGCTCCCAGTTCGACCAACAATACCAACCTTTTCACCTCCACTAATGCTTAAAGTACTGCCTTTAATAACCAGAGGAGTGCTTGGATGATATCTAACCTGTTCACTAGAAGCTCAAATAATCAGAACATTGATGTTCAATGCATATTGATAATGGAAAACTCGCTATTAGGAAATAGTGCTAAGGATAGTAGTTTAAACCAACATAAATCAATGAATTGTTTTGCACATATATAAGTGGATTTCAAATGTAAAATAATCAATTTGTTCATACTTAAGTTACCTGCAAGTCTTTGATATCTACATTGCCTTCAACTGGCCAATTTGAAGGAGGAAGATGATCCTTGATATTCCATGCTGGTTCATATGGAATATTTGTGAACTGTTTTATCCTTTCAACAGACACCATTTTGTTTTCGATGAAACAACTCATGCAGACAACCCTAAACAAGAGACCATTTAAGGACAACCCATAAGAGAGAGATAAACCAACATTTTATACATCAAGCAGAAGAACAACCCAATCAATTTATTATAAAATTTTGGTAGTGATATAAATATCACTTGTTAACAAAATAAGTTACTCAACATCATCTACAATAAAATATATACAATGCAAGACTGCGAGGTATTGTGATCTTTAACTATATATATATATATATATATAGAGAGAGAGAGAGAGAGAGAGAGATAGAGAAACAGAGAACCTGCATATTACACTTGACTAGGTCAAGAGGAGTGACAACCATGTGAGTGAGGCCACAGCTGAGGATTCCAAGGTGGTGTAGTCGCCCTCCAAGGTGCTCCCAACGAAAAATGAAAACGATGTGGGAAACAGGTTTCGTCTTAAATCCCTAACCTCCTTCTCCAGTTTCCCTCCCAACCAGTTCGATAACCCGATAATGTCTTTCATGTAGGTCTCCACTTCAATGGCAAGACCGTTTAGATCGAGGCTGGTGGAGGGAGAAGGGCAGTGTTGCGAAATCGACAAGTATACCGATCGTTCAAAGTAATAAAATGATAAATAGAGTATCGTATCTACGAGGATTGAGGCACCAAATTTATCACAACTATTATCTTTAAATTGGATGAAGAAAAGTTGATAAGATTGAGTTTTAATATCTTGACTTAATGAAAAGTAAAGAATAAAACTAAGAATTAATAAGACTTTAAACAAAACGTTATTTGGATTTAGAAAAAATATGAGAGAGAATTGTAGTCAAGACACACACACCATTTTGATCCCAACTTATCTAATTAGATTGATTACTACATTCAATTATACTAATTATTTAGATAATGCCTCTTTACATGAACACTAGTTAAAGATTAATTCCTTAGTAACTTTAACCCTTTAACACAAGAAAAAATCATAATTCCTTAGTGATTCTTCTTCGATCAAGCATTAAGTGAGACGCATCAATTCATCTGCAATTATACATCCTTATCCCTAGGTAATGTATCAATTATTGTAAACCCTAACTCTCAAAACTTTATCAAAGTGATCAATTTCAATAAAGATATATAATTCATACAACACAAGGTGAAACAAAATAATTTAGCATAAAAGAATCATAGAATTCAATCCAATATCAAAGGAGTTCACATTAGGTTGTGACCCTCACTACAATAAAGAACTAGCCAGATCTATTCATGTCTGGCTTCAAAAGCACAAAACAAAACATACTCAGATGAAGAACATAAAACAGAAAGAAGAAAGAAGAATCTCTTCAATCTTGGTCTTCAATCTCCTTGACCTAACAAAGCTCTCTTCTCTTTGTTTTCTGATATTTAGAAGTGTGTAGCCCCCCCTTTCTAGTTTCTTAAGTCCATATGTATATTTAGGTTATAAAACGCCTTCATATCTTCTATTTTCGTGCAATATCAATTAAAATCTTGAAATCCCGTGCCGCTGGCGCTACTAGCGCTGCTCCTCACGTCAATGGTGCCACATCATACATCTTGGCGCTAATGGTGCTACATCTCACGCTAATCGCGCTAGTTGCAAAATAGACTTGGCGCTAATCGCGCCAGCTACCACGTTGTTAGCGCTAGATGGCAGAAAGTTTCCCACACAAGTGCTTCTTTGGCGCTGATTGCGTGGCTTGGCAGAGAGTTTACCATTTAACTTTTGCTTTGGCGAGAATTGCGCCAGTACCGCGCGGTTAGCGGGAAAATCTTTGCTTGGCTTTCTTGATCTTGTTCTCTTCACTTCTTTTCTTGATTTTCTGCTATGAAAATGCATAAAATGAGTGAGAGTATAATTGAGAAGGAATGGTCAATACTTCCAACAGATGTGGACCATATTTTGTTCTTTTGTGATTAAATCCTTGCTTCTTTTACCTTGGAAAGCATGATATGTTAGACATATATCAGGCAATCCTCAAGCCATGTCACCTAGGCGACTAGGTAGGGTTTGGTGCGGACAACACTATTCATGCAGAACCGTTCGTACCCCTTGCAGATGAGGAAGAATCGGTCGTCGACGAGGCGCTCGTGCTTGATGACATTGCGACGCGGGCGATGTCGACGAAGATTTACAAGGGAAGGATGGCACCCGGGAGAAGGACCAGAGATAGAAGGAACACGAGAGCTCCACCACGTCATCGGAGTTCGAGGAGGCAAAGCACCGTAGAGTAGAATTAGGCCTCCTGGTGTCGGAGAATGTCGAGATTGAAATGCTGCTACGACAAAGAAGTTAGGGATTTAGGGTTTAGGGAGAGTATGATAGGGTTTAAGGAGGAAGAAAAAGGTGAAAGGATGAGCTATATGAATGCCATGTCCAATGCAAAATTTAGAGTAGAATAAAAGATAAGGAAGAATAGAAGTAGTGAATCGGAAAGACACCAAAAGGCAAAAGGAGAGTAAATGAAGAGTTGGGGAGAGCAAAGATAAGAAGCAGCCCCACTTTTTTGTTCATAACGAGAGAGAGATAGAATGTAGTTCTTAAATTAGAAATACATTGATAACATCGATTTTTTTTATAAAATCGATGTTAAGCAACAAAATAACATCAATTTTATTAAAAATCAATATTAACTTAACACTCACAACATCAATTTTAAAATAATTGATGTTGAGGGAAGGTTATAATATCGGTTATAAAAAGAATATATGTTAACAAAAACATTTTAGTTACAAAAATGACACAATTTTTTATTAACATTGGCCTTCATTAGAATTGATATGTAACTAAATAACACAATTTTTTATTAACATTGGCCTTCATTAGAATTGATATTAACTAGCCGACGCTAAATCTATAGTTTTTAGTAGTAAACACCTCACATAACATAGGCAGTGTGCAAAAGTCAGTTTAACTTAGGCACCCTAGAAGTCGTCATATAAGAAAGCTTTTCTATTTTATTTATTTTTTATATAAGAAAAAGGCTTTTTTTTCAACTAGAGGTCCTGATAACCTATCTACACCACCTGCTACTAATAATTAAAGTCAATTTTACTGTTTTGACGTTAACTGTGTACTGATATTTTCGTTGTCAAGTTTCAATTCCTGTTCAACATACAAGAAAGTGTTTCCCCTCTTTTCTCACCCATCTCTCTTGCTCCATAAATATATATGCACTAGAAAGGGAATTTGAAACTACCCCATTTGGAAAATAACCTTATTGCTTCTTGGTCTGCAAAATATCATGGCAGATGCAAGTTTCTTCGTTGGAGTCATAGGTGATCATTCTTTCCCGGTTTTTCCAAGTTGGTGACCAATCTTGATTAATGCCCCAAAAACGGGGGCTTAATATATAAATAATGACTGTTCTTTGTTAATTTGATGCAGGCAACATCATCTCAATTCTCATGTTTCTTTCTCCTGTGTAAGCTCTCCCAATCCACTCTACTCAAGTTCACTTTTCATTGCTTTGCTTTCTATATTATTATATATTTCATATTTATTGCTACTAGATGATACATAAATTAAACAAAACGATGCAGACCTACGTTTTGGAAAATAAAGAAGCACAGATCTACGGAAGATTTCTCAAGCCTTCCTTACATTTGCACATTGCTTAATTGCTCCCTGTGGACTTACTATGGAATCATAAAGGCTGGAGAGTACCTCGTGGCTACTGTTAATGGCTTTGGCATTGTGGTGGAGACAATCTACATTATTCTATTTCTCATTTATGCTCCAAAAGGGATAAGGGTATGTAATATATATATATATATATATATATATATATATATATATATATATATTTATTTATCGAAAAATGTTAATTGTTAATATTATTAATTTTTATTAATAGATGAGATTGAACTCGTTTTTTCTCTTCTTTTTATTCTTAATTAACCAACTAACCTTATATGTATTGTAGAACTATATATAAACCCGTTTCTAATTAATTCACCTTACAAAATCCCCTTTATTATTAAGTGGTGATAGATTAATTTGAATCTGATTTCAGGGTAGGACTGCCATTTTGGCTGTGATTTTGGATGTGGCAATCTTGGCAGCAGCAGTAGTTACTACTCAATTAGCATTGCAAGGAGAGGCTCGTAGTGGTGCTGTTGGTGTTATGGGAGCAGGCTTGAACATTGTTATGTATTCCTCACCTCTCTCTGTCATGGTGAGTTTCACTAAATCTTAGCTTGTTATAATTAATTTCCAAAGTTCCATTAATATTATCTCACTATATAATATTTGGAAAATGTTGATAAGTACGAATTCGTACTGGCACGAAATGTTTTACCACCGGTCACCACCGTTAATTTGTGTCAAAGGATTTGATTACAAAATTGTTCATCGATCTAACTCAACCAATCACATTCCCGCTTTTATTTTCGTATAGTGTTCGTGCATAAAACCTTCGTGCTATATTCTATATAGCATTGCTGATGAATTTATAGATAGATAGTAATTAATATCCATAAGTTTACACACAAATTTAAACTTAGATATGTAATTTTACTACTTTAAACATTAGGATAATTAACCTCTTATCCGACATATGGCAATTTCCAAAATCTCAAATATCACTTTATTGATCACTCATTCATAGCCCTTCTCCATATAACTATTCATGTTTTATCATCTATGCAACCAAATTGATCATTTCCCAAAGTAGTATTTTCTTTCTCTCACATATAATTTGGAAAGATCGGACGAGGAAATATAGATTGGTCATATTTGTTGAAGGAGACTTCCAATTTAGGGTTGCTCTTTTATCTTCACACCAGTAACATGACTAGAGATGCTTGAAAGGCCACGTATACTAATTAATCAAAAATATTCTCCACCGGGTATTTTTTATAATATATCTATACACTTTTTTTTTTATATACAAATAGATAGATATTCGATTTTTTTTATCTATTATTTTATCATGAAAGAAGGATATAAATGTTGGTAAAAAAAAATTGATGTGGATAAAAATCAGGTGCTCCTAATATCTTTTTCGGTAAGTTTAAGTGCTACCGAAACTCAACTAACAATGTACAGTTTCTTTAAACTACATAAATACAAACTATAAAAGAGAGCAGTAATTAAGCTGATATATAATATAACAAAAAAAAAAAAAAGGCAAGAAAGATGTTGCATATATGCAGCCTCGTGTTGCATATTTGATTCCCGGATTCAATTATTTAGATGTTTTTTCAATCTTTTTTGGAAGGAGCCTCCAAAACATCCTTTCAAATATGCGGTTCACATATTTCTTTCTTGCATTTTCATCTTTATGGCACTGAACTGTCCCACAGGGGCTACGGTTTTTTCTCAAGTATTTGTCCTTTCATGATGACATTGCTTGACGAAGCGTCTCGCACTTTCACCAATAATAATAGGGTTGTTGAATTAGATCCAGCACGTGCATAAATTAAGTCTATATTGAGGTCCAATAATAATAGGTAAGATCTAAAATAAAATTTAAGAATTTTTCTCCTTTAAATATGAGAGTTACATGTTAGACTTTTTACTAAAATATATGGCCTTTTAGTTAACATATGTTATTTTTTTTTTACTTTATATAAAAATTAATAGTAAAATTTGTTTTACTGATAGACTTAAAACTTAAATTTTAATTATTTTATATTTGGACAGAACTTATCCCTGTTTAGACCTTACAAGTAACAATTCAAGCTTCAGGCAAGCACACCCTTCAAGAATTTTGTTATTTTTTTTATTTTAAAAAAATCTCAAAACAAGAAAAAATAACTCCATCTTTTAATATTTATTGGGAGCAACAATTCGAAGAAAATAAAACGCAGTGTAATTTTTATTTTTATCTTAAGTAAATAATGTTATTTAATTTTTTAAAAATAAGACACTAATTATTATGCAACTTTCAGTCATTAACAAGACATCATTATTAAAAGAACAAAATATTATTTAATTTTATACATTATTTTATAACTTAAAATTAAATTAATTCTTTTCTTTTGAAAATATTATTAGGTGATTTTGAACCTTCATCCGTTTATGATTTCAATCAATCTTTATATGATATATATTTTAATTTTTAAATATATTTAAAAATAATAATTAATAACATTAATTGATTATATATTATGTAGAGATCCATCGTAATCATAAATTAAGTATATGTCCTACCTAATAATTTCTTCTTCTTTTCCTTCTTAACCTCAGCATGCAAACACATATCCCCTGATGCCTGTGGCTCTAATATGAATACCCGTCATTATCATGCTGACAAAATGTGTTCAATTAGAGAAATGATTACATGACTTGAAATCATGTGGTTTAGATCCATTTTGCGTAGTATGTAAATATACTTTTAACTTTAAATTTTTTTAACAATACTAACAGAAAAAATTAATAGGAAAAATAGATTTTGAATTAATATATCTTTAATTTTCTTCTAGTAGTAGATCATATATCTAGTTTTACATATAAAATTAATAATAAATATTTTTGTTAAATTTATTATTCAATAAAAGTTAGATATTTAAATAATTATGTAAAAGAAAATTCGATCCTCCCTTTAATACACTTGTTGTCCATCCTAAATATATAAAGTAAAAAATGATTGAGATATGGTATTATCTCCTATATCCTTTTTATACTATTCTTTTTTATAAAAATATCAGAGAAAGTATAATTCAAAAAAAATTTTTTTTAACAACTTCAAAAATGTGTTGTTAACCTACTTCTCATTCTTTTTACTTCTAAGTTACAACTTTTTTTTTTTTTTGTGATATTCTTGATATATAGTCGTAATTTTCAGAAAACAGTGGTGAAGACAAAAAGCGTGGAGTATATGCCATTCTTGCTTTCTTTTTTCTTCTTTTTAAACGGTGGCGTTTGGTTGTTGTATGCTGTTCTTGTTCGTGATGTTATCCTCGGGGTAAGTTTGCATTCTGTTCTAATCCTAATAGTAGTAGTTCATTAATATCTATTTTAATATATATATATATATATATATATTTTAAATCTATATACATAAACTAAAGTTGAATAGAATTTTAAATCACTGTTTTATTTCTCAAACAAAAGGTGCCAAACGGTACTGGATTTTTACTGGGAGCGATGCAATTAGTGCTATACGCGATCTACAGAAATGGGAAGCCTAGTTCAAATAACAGATTGGAAGAAGGATTGCAACATGAGCCTCTCATCTCACACCCAAATAATGAGTCACATCAGAGGGAAGACAGGTCCATCTAGTTTGTCCTCATGTTTTAAAGCTCTATATATGCATGATAGCTCGACCATTATTGTTTGATATTTTTAATGTAAGAAATGGTAAATTAGATGCTCAATTGATTAGTTTATTCAATTATAGTATGTTTTGAGCACATAAATCAAATATTGTGAGATTATTTCAACTTAATTAAGAATCTTAAGTTTGAGTTTTGATATATAATTATGTTAAATACTTATAGTAAAAAATTTATTGTTCATAATAATACTATATATGTAATTTGAGTACGATTATTTCTTGTCAAATATACTTGTGATATATATATATATATATATATATATATATATATATATTAATTAGAGTATGTTTCAAATATTCATGATAAACTGATGTTATTGCTTTTGGAATCTGTCAAAAATATGGACACTACTCTACATTATATGCTCTTTTTCCTCATAGGCGCCTATAGTAATTTATTGAATGGATTGAAGAATATGAATTAGAGTAAATATAGCCTTAACCATCATCATATCATACAAGTTTGTAACAATGAGATCATGGAAGTAGGATCGGCTTAATAAAATGAGACTTAAAATAAATTTTAAGAAAAATCTTTTTATTTTAAATGATAGAATTATATATTAGATATTGTTGTTGACCTTTTGCTTAATAAATATGACTTTTTTTGTTTTATAATAATTAAAAGCAATTTTTTTGTTAACCAACCTAAAATTTAAATTTTAATTATTTTATCCTTGAATCAATCTACCGTGAAAACACAAGAACATGTGTATAATTGTTCAAACAGATAATAGAGTCGAGTAGATAAAACTCCCTATTATAGAATATAGACACGTTCTTTCAATTAAATTCACTCATTGGTCTTGTGAAATCTAAAACATATTTTAGAATATTTATATAAAACCAGAAAGCTCCAAATGTTGTATTGAACAAATTTGTACAAGTTTATCTTGATTAGTAGAGAGTAGAGACCCATGTGAGAGCTCCAATAATCTAATGCATTTCCTAAAATTGAGATCTAAGTGAACTATTTGCCTCATTTATCATGCTATATCCAAGATCAAATAAGCCTTGATGGTAAAAATGATTAACAATTATCTTATTGACAATACGAGTATCAAAAGTCCACATTTCTGTGTCCTTAATTTGTTATGTCTGGGTTTAATAATTTTTCAAGGAGTTTCTGATACTTGGTAAGACGTTCAATTCCTTACTGAAAGATGCTGAAGGCCTTATTTATTATTCAAAAGTCACAAGTTTCTGCTCAGCTAAGTCTCAAAATAACAATATCACAGAGTCTCAATTGCAGTAGAAGTAAAAGTTACTTTCATTTTATTTTTGGAAAACCTTAAAGATATTATAATTTAGTATAAGATATAATTGTTATATCATGAATTATCTTATCCAAATATTCCAATAAATTAAAAATATAACGTAAAAGTAGAAAATGGGAACAAATTATATACGGGACTATAGACAGGTCAATATACACCTATTATGACTAAGAATGAGGTCACACTTCACTAATTAAAAAGCTCATAATCATATTTAAATAAGAAATATAGAAATTATTTCTGGACAAACCGTTACGATATTATAATTTAATATAAGATATAATTGTGATATCATGAATTATCTTTTCCAGATATTCCAATAAATAAAAATATAATTAACCTAAAAGTAGAAAATGGGACCAAATTATATACGGACTAAAGACAATAAGAATGAGATTTCACTTCACTTCACTTCACTACGCAGCAAAATAGCGATTGACAATTAGCAACGACTATTAAACCGTCACAATTAGTTTGGTGACAATCAATTTGTCACTAAATCGATGTGAAATTAATTAATAATACTAATATTTTTAAAAAATATTTTTAAAAATAGTATGAGATGGTTTTTTAAAGGCAAATGTAAGAGATGGCTTAGATATCGTTAATGAAAAAATTATGTCAAAAAAGAAAAATAATTATCGGTAATAATCAAGTTGTTGTTGATGTATCAAAATAATAACTAAGTTGTTACTAGTTTTTAACTTAAGTGTCAAAAACAAAACAAAAAAACTTTCTCGTTTTTTTTTTTTTACTCCCGTTTGAAATTTGATGATTTGAGTGTCAATATCTAATAAGTGACGACTATGCCTTTGCTAGACTTGACAGTAATAAGCAACCGTACCACTAATTGTCACTTTGAACTTGAAAGTATTTTTTTTTTTTTGCCATTTGTGATCTTTCCTTCTGCCTCCCATTCTCCTGCTCTTTCTCCCTCCTATTCTTCCTTTGATATCCTTTTAAGTCAAACTCATTACATGTTGCTCTAGGCAACGAAGCAATTGAGCCATGGTGGAGAAATAGGCACAAGAGAGGAAGTGATGGATTGGTGTTGTAGTGGCAGATGCCCTTTTTTTCTCTCTTTCTTTTTGTATTTTATTCTTTATTATTTTTCGTTGTAGGTGGTTTGCCCTAGAGATGGGAGAGACTTAATAGTGTTGGGTGACGGTGGATTTTTTCTTTGTTACATTTATCAAGGTGGTAACACTATATTTTTTAAGGTAGCACTGCATAGAACTCTTGCAATAGTGGATGACTTAAGGTGGGGAGGCTCAACAACGATGGATGGACCTAAGCTCATTATAAAACTATTATAGGAAATATTCATGGTGTTTTATTTTTCCCTTGCATAACATCAACTTATATGTTGGTTAGGTTGATACCAACAAAAATCACCCTCTATTGGTTGACGCAAACAATTTAGTGATGACTCTCTTAGTAATAACCTTAAGCTAAGTGACGATTTTCATGATTGGCGATTACTTCTGGTTATATCATTAATCTACAATTTTTTTTTGTAGTGTTTCGTATTGGATACAATGACCAAATGACCTCTAACCTATATCTCAAAATAATTTAGAATTTGGTTTAAATATGTTTTAGTTTTTGTAATATTTTTTTAGCTTTAATATTTAAAATTTTAAAATAATCTTTGTTATATTCAATTTTTCATGTTAATCTCTATTATTAATTTAATCTTGTTAGTTGTTATTAATTACTAATACTAATAGAGGGTCACTTCACCATACCACACGATTAACAACTTATAATAAATTACTAAAGGAGGCTAGGGTGCACTAGCCTTACAAGTAGTTTATTATGGACTACTTTTATAGACAATTAGATTATCTCACTCTAAGAAATAATATTTTTGTTAGCTTGTAGCAAACATAAATGGTATGTTTGTTAAATAATAAACGGTGAGGAAATAAGGAAGAGGAAGAAGAAATAGGTGCGAAATGAAAAGATGAGAGTGCTTGGATGTTTCAAAATAGGTGGAGGGGGAAATAAAAAGGTGTTTGACCTACGCTTATTTATTTTCTCCTTCATATGCATGAAGATGCACTTGGGAAGTTGCATATTTATCATTTTGTGGTGGTTCATTTTGTAGCAATTCAAAATTACTAGAAATTGTGCAATTACCAATAATTTTTGTGTTTAATGACAGATATATAATTGATTCTTTTAATTAAAAATTGATTTCAAAGGACTATAATTGATTTTTGTTATAAGTTTTGTGTTTAATGATGATTTTATAGGTTTTATACTATCGATGTATCACTTATTTTCTCTATTTCTTACCTATTTCTTTTTGTTCTTACTTTTACTCACCCTATTTTTTGGTCTTGGCAAATACACATTAAATATGGGGGCTAACTGTATAAGTTTGAGCCCATTCTCTTAAGGGAACTACTATTCCCACTACCACTTTATGAAAAATAGTGGGAATAGACTAAAGTGTCATCTTGTACCTTTTCCCCACCCATTCCCCTTCCCCTTCCCCTTCCTTCTTCCTCATTCTTCTCACCACCTTTTTCGCTTCTCTTCAATGTCTCTCTCCCCCATTCTTCTCCCTTCCCCTCTCATATGTCTTTCTCTCTCTTTCCTTCTTCTCAACCCTTCTATGTTCAAGTCTTTCCCATGTGCCCAACTTTCCTTCTCATTTCTCCTTTCTTTTCCCTCTATGGTGGTAACTAGTAATGTTTTTCTCTCTCTTGTTTTTATATACAATAAAATTGTTCTATTGTGTTTCTGGGTTTAGAAACACAACAAAATCGTACTTTTGTTGAGTTGTTTTAACAAAAACCACAACGAAAATATAATTTTGTTGTGCTATGGGTTGAGAAACACAATAGAATCATATGTTGTGAAATGATTTTTTTTATAAATTATTTAATTTATTGTTTAATTAATATTTTCATGGTTCTAATTTTTTTTAGATGGCTCGCGTGAAGCGCACTGCCTATGTCTCAAATGCATAGGCAGAGGAGAGGCAACAAATTGTGACGGTGTTAGCATGCTGTGATGTACACTTGGCTCAACGACAATAGTAGCAAGAAGCAAAGCCTGAGGGACAATATAAGGCAAAGGCACAACCTAATCGTATCATTGGACCCCCATTTGGAGGCACTATGGATTTAACATTGCTTCGATCCTATAAGGACCACATTGTTGGGCATGTATGAATTGGTCAGCCCAGAAAAAAGTTGAAGTTGGTCAGCCATGGTGGCAATATAGCTCAGTTGAGGAGTGGTCGTCGCTGAGGAAGAAACCTAACATATTTGCAATGGTAGTTGAGCATTGTTTAGGACATTTTTTATTTTGTATTATGATTATTTTTATTATTATGTGTTTGACTTATGATGTTGTTTCTACTTCTTTTTTTTATGTTCTATGAACTTATATTTAGCAGTTTATGTTTTTATGTTTAAACGACACATGCTTACTAATGTAATAAAGAACAAAATTTTGATTAATTTAGAAAGCAAACAACAACAACTAACATAAATTTCATCAATTAAAAACATGACTACATAGACCTATTATCTTCACTAGAGCTTGTTGTCACCATTGATCCACCCATCAGACCAATGATCTCTTTAGCAGATTTTAGTTTACACAAAAGAGCAAGGATTTATTCTGGAGAACAACCAATCATTACATACAACTTGATCGGAACTTTAGAACTAAATTGCGAAAAACATGAAAACATATATCCCCACTTCATTGTAGTCTTTAAGCTCCATACGATCATATTCAACACAACCATCACCTACATATACAGATTTACGGTAAAAAAAAAAAAACCTCAAATAAGCTTCTTCCACCTCCAATAGCATCCATAATTGCTTTCCTCGGATCAACAAGCGACACCAATTTTAATAAATTTAGGACCATTAGGACATTTAAAAAATTCCCCCTTAGAAGTTTATACCACATCACCACATAATATACGACAACAATGGCTCCCTCCATCTTTAACCCAATATGGTGAAATATCAAGAACAATGCAATGAACAGCCTCAAACCACTTGTATTTTAGCGACTTCTATTGTTCTCTTGTGAGTCAATTATCAGCAACGACCAAGATTGCACCGATAAAATAGATGGTCTAGATTGCATCAAACTCTACAAGGGCACTACTGGCTTGTTAGACCGTCATATATATAGTTGTTAAATCACAATACATTAAATTTTATTTTTTCAAAAACTACAAATATTTTTTATTAAAAAAAAAACAGAATCATGATTTTGTTGTACAATGGGGTGAAAATAAAATTACAAAACGAAATCATACTTTCGTTGCATATTTGTGTGAAAAATCAAATAACACGACAAAATCATACATTTGTTGTGTTATTTGGGGGTGGAAAAAAAATGCATAATGGACTCTGTTTCTGTTGTGCAATTGGGGGTTAAAAAAACAATAACGAAAACACGATTTCATTGTACATTTGTACAATGTTTCTGCTATTTTTTTTTTAACCCCAACCACACAACAAAAACATGATTAGGTTGTGTAATTTCTCAAAGAGTAATTTTGGAATATGACTAAAGTGCACCTACGTGGATAGTACTATTAACAAAAGTAATTGTGCCAATAACAATACCCCTCTCTTAAAAGGTTGTTCGAGCACCCATTAAAATATTATGGACGCAAAATCAAAACAAGTACCACCTCAACAACATAGTTACATACTTACATTATACATAGATGATGTAGTGGGAAGGGAAGTATGTATATTGATATGTAGCTGGTTAGTAACTTTTAAAATTTACAATATTAATTAGATAATACTTCATTTATCAAGAAAAATATATAATATTCTGAGATGAACGACATATACAGGTGGGATCAGGTGACCATTTTTTTTGTAAGGACGTGGAATAACAAGAGAGAGCCGGGGACAGAGAAAGTGAGGGGGGAATGCAAGATGCAATAGAAAGAAGAAAAATCCAGAGTTACCCTTCAGCATAGTACCATTTCGATCGAATAAGTTATAGATTTGAGATGACAACATCAGTTTAAGGAAAAACAAATCCAAAAGGATCCAAAACTTTTCGAAGTTTTGTTTGACTAAACAAAGAAATGGGTCAACCACATTCCACTTGGCTTAATATGGGCTTTCTCAACAGACAAATAGTAACTGTCTGGTTCTCCATGTACCTCTTTTTTCTTTTGAAATGTGAGATTGTTGGTTAACTTAAAATAACTTTATACTATTTGATTCATGCACTTAATTTTTTTTAAGAATTTAATATTACTACATATTAAGCTGAAATAACGTTATACCAATTTTGTTATTAAATTTTGTTTATTGTGGGAACATCTATTTTGTTGGTAAAGAAGAAGGATAGTGATTTGATATTATTTGCACATTATAATTAACTGATTAAGAACGATGAATGTAGGAGAATTTTTACTGTTTTATAAAAAATGATTCAGTTTTTGAGGATGGGTTGATTTCAGTTTGGTTCTCAAATAGTTGAGTTCGAGTTTTTTTTATAAAAATGGTTTGACTTTTATGGTATGGTTCGGTTCTTGAATAGTTTGGTTCCGTTTAATTTTTTTAACACCTCTGCTTACTATATTATTCACAAGTTTAATGATCAGATTTTCATAAATAAATAAATAAAAAGGAAGTTTTACAAATGAAAAATAAAAAAATAATTGTTCTTCAATTATGTTAGTTAGTGTCATGCAATCATGGCAGATTGTTACACATATCATATCCTAACTCTGTATTTGCAATGATCCTCAAGGCAAATTAGAATACTTCACAAAATAGATGGGAGGTATAAGGTGGTATGGTGGCTAGGAAGAGAGGTATAAGAGTCAAAGTGATAAGAAGATGTTACGTTAATGAGTTTTAATTCCTAATTAACATAACATGTTAACAATTAATATTTATCGATAAAAAAAAAAAAAAAAAAAACTTCACAATATATGTCACCACTCCATGCTCCAAATGTTCATAATCCATGTTATACATGGACAATATGCAGGCAACAAAATGGATAGTAAAAGAGGGCTCATACGGGCAGAATGAAGATGGAAGACAAAGTTAATGTAATTCATGACAAATGGCTCCCAAATTCACCAAGAGGCAGGATACCTACTTATAGTTAATGAGCTTAATGAGGTTCCAGTTGATATGATGGTAAACAATCTGATATTAGAAGAAAATGTGGGATAGTAATCAATTTCTCTATAATTTTTTTCAACAGATATGGTAGCAACCATCCAATCCTACCCATACGATGCCAATGAGAAGTAGATGTTCTTATTTTGAAATATACAAAGCACAGAAACTACATTGTCAAATCTGGTTATCGTTTGCTTCGGAATAAAACTAATCATAACGTTTTGGAAAAGTTTGAGTTTTTCTCTGCATTTGTCTATGATGAATCCAAACTCAGTATAATTTGGGTTGGAGTTGGTGATACTATCCACGACTACTTTACAAATTACAATCCAGCTCAATGACTACATTTTGCAAATTCAAGAATTGATATTTCAATGAAATTTTAAGTTATGTAATATGAATTCAAACAGGAACGGAATAGAATTAACTTATGCAATGATAGACTGAATACAGAGTAATCTACATAGGTATATGGTATAAGGCTGAAACGAAAAAGTTAGAATGGCAGGAAAATGCGCAGCTGAACATGTGCTCAAAAACTAAATACTCAAGGAGACACAACAAAAAATTGGTCAAGGATATAAATCATGATTTGGTGATAATCAAGTTTCATGAATTGAGTGCAGCGAAGAAAGAATAAATTATTCTTGAGTTAGATATCATAAGTCTGGTAACTTGAAGTATTAAAGAAGGAAATTGAAAAAACTGAAAACTATTGAAATCATGATCACTTGTTAAAGGAACAAGATTATCAATCAATAATATCAAATCATGTTAGTATATCATCGCATGTTTTAGGCAAAATAAATTATACCTATTTATAATAAGGAAGATAATATTAATATAACACCATTTTTAATATTTTTATTTTCAATACATTCTTTTTTTATTAATAGATTTTTATGTTTGTTTCATACTAATAAGTGATTGGTTAGAGAAATACTAATTTTTATTAATAAATTTTACTCAATTAGAAAAAATGTATGAGAATTTTTTTTTTAAAGAATACACTATTAATATTTCTCTAACCAATCAATATTATCATATAAACTGAATAAAGAATTGATTAAGGAGAAATAATATAAAATACTTTATGTCATTTAATTATCTCTTTTTGTTTTTTGTAATGTTGTAACTTTTTGGTAATGAATTAACTCTAAGATTTAAAATTTACAGAAACAAAGTGCAAGCAGCTAGACGTCACATCTATCAATTTCACATAGATGTTGTATCTGAAAAAAAAAAAAGAAAAAAAAAAAAAGAGGATGCATAGATGTTCGAGGATGCGCGTGCATTGATTGGTGGAGGCGTCGATCTTCATGCAATTAACGATTTCATGTTCCCCTTTAGTGAGGTCAATTTATTAAATCAAAATTATCACCATATGATATGAATAAACGCCACACTTCACTGTGATGACATTATGACGATGTCCTTGCATTTGTCTTTTGCTTTTGGATGTTCTTGTCAAATTAATGACCAGCAACAAACGAAATAGTAGAACTTTTATTCTTAGAATCGAAGCAGTGTGTTGAACAGTCACACAGTTGAAGTGTTGAAGTGTTGACATTATGACGATGTTCACAACTCGTTTAAAGATCTCCAATGGGAGGTACATAGAAGAAATCCTCCATGGTAGAGTATTTATGGGATGAGTTCTTTCATAAAAAAATTAAGTTTCTAAAATAAGAAATTTTTTCTACGGTTTCTTATTTTTTGAACATTACAAACCATATAAATTTTTTGGAATTTTTTACATTAGAATAAAATTTTGTAAAATTTTTTTATAAGTGATATGACAATGTGAAAATGAGTAAGACATTCTAAAAAATTCATATAAATACTTTCCATAGGAAAAACTCTTAAGAACATCGATTAGCTCCTCTACTCACTCCCAAGAGTCCTTAGTCCTTGATTTAGAGAAGGGTATTTTTTTTACCAACAATTATTTAATTTGTTAATTTTATTAAAAATGTGACTAGGAAATATTTAAACTCATCAATTTGATCGTCAAAATATTACTTTCTTTTTTAAGTAGTCTGTAAAATAATAAAATTATATAAGTATTTTTTTTTTCAAATACAAAGAGTGTTTCGATATAGATTTCTTTTAGGATTTAAAATGATCTAGGCAAAATATTCAAGTGTGTAATGTGTCCATCTCTCTAGTCACATTAGGTTTTTATTCTTTTGTCGTCGACCAATATTGAGGATTTGGAGTTAGTTTTCACTATAACAAGTAGACCCCCTCGCCTGCTAACCTTCTGAGGTGTTATTGTGTGGGATTAGATTTTATAACAGATTCATTTAGATTGAATTAATGCAATCAGGTCGATGATAGATCTTATCCGAAAAACACAATCCTCCAACCTTAAACTAAAATGACGAAGAAACTAAAATAGGATGCATTATCAGATTGATCGGTTGGGATACTGACCCAGAGGATACAAAGGGTATATTTGGATTGAAGTACACAAAATATTTTTATGAATTCCAATACAAAAAATGAAGAAAAAAGAATTTATTGTTTTAAAAATAAAAATACTTCCAAATTCTCCTAATTCAAATTCAATCATACTTTAAATATCCAACAATTTGGTGAATAAGTTTACATATTTTTTTCTCTCAAAAAAAAAGTTTACATATTTTACTAACATTTTGGGACCAATTTAAATGAAGAATTTTTATTTTTTTATGTTAAGAACCATTTAAATGAAAGAGTAATACTTTTAAAAAGAATTTGGAGATTTATTTTGAATAAGGTGATAGAGCTATTGCGAGTGATGATCGATGAAGGGGGGTGTTTTAGAAGCAGCAACCTAGAAAATCTCATTCTAAAAAAATGTGGCATCGAAGAACCTATTGGTCTAAGTTTTGACATCTCATTTGTGCGGGATCTTCCTTTTATGCAATTTTTTTTAATGAATTCAGGATAATTTCCTACCAAAAATTAAAGACTGACATTTGAAAAACTAAAAAAATTAAAAGAGATGAATGACTGACTTTTCCCTATAAAGAAATACAGAATCTAAGATCAAATTTCCTATCACTTATTAATCATACTACACCGTATATTAGATTTCTTTCATGCAATTGAATTGATAGCAGAAAGTGATTGATTACAAGTGGTGAAGCAGATTAGGAGTGGCTTTCGGGACCCATCAGCTCTTAACCTGATTATTATTAGCTAATTCTAGCTCTCTTTAATCAAGATTTATTGGTTTTAGATTTCAATAACTAGTGACAAGTAAATTTTGTACCTCATTAGCTCGCGAAATTTGCATCTCTAATACTCGTCCGATCTGGCTAGAGGAAGCTCCCATTTACATTGACTTTTTGACTCTCGTCTTGATCTTGAGTAATTGAAATATATATTTTTTTTCATCAAGAAAAATCTTAATTTCTAATATATTATTACTTTATAAGAAAGATCTGACTATATGTCAGACCCAAATTATGTCCGCCCCCCAAAAAAAGAATAATAATTTTAAAATAATAATAATAATAATAATAATAATAACAACAACAACAAAAAATAAAAAAAATAAAAAATTATAATAAAATGAAAAATAAAAGAAAAAAGGGAAAAAAAGATAATAAAACGGAAAAAAAAGAAAAAATGGGAAAGGAAGATAATAAAACAAAAAAAAAAATTAAAGAGGCACATATCCTAAAGAGGCAAAAAGAAACAACAATGTCGCATTATTTGACACTGTAGACAAAGAAAGAGGAGGGGTCTCAAGCTATCCCCTCATTCCTTTCTTCTCCTCTATTCTTTTCTTCCTTCTTCTCTTCTCTCCTTAGCTTTTCCTTCCCTCTATTCTCCTTTTTCTTTTCCTCTTTAGTGATTGTATTTGTCTTAAATAAAATAAAAATAAAAAACTATTTACACCCTCACTTTTACATAAACAATCTCTTACCTTTTGGGTCTGACCCGTTTTCCCATTTTCTTGTTAAGTTTGAAATAATAAAAGAAACTAATCATGCCACCTCCTGACATGTACACCCCTTTCACTTTGGGCCTAGCCCATTTTTGGGATGTTCTAAATAAAATAAGCATTGTTAGTTACACCCACTTTCTTCATGTATGCACCCTGCCACCTAAGCTGATGACAAGGTCTGCTATGTCAGCACTCCATCAGTGTTGACTAAGTAAAGGTCAACCCTTTAACTTTGACATCCAAAAATAAAAAATAATAATAAATAAGTTAATTAGTAGACAGTTTATTTTTTATTTAGTTTTTCTGCTTGTCTCTATTAGTTGTTTTATTCTTCAATTTGATTATCTTTTATCATTGCCTAATTAGTTAGTTTAATTAATAATGTGTTGTAAATATTTTGCTACTCATTCATTTTATTTCCCCCATGTTTCAACCTTGTACCCTTAATTACTAAGTGTACTCCCCACTTTTCTTTTCTATCCTTCTATTGTCATTTGATTTATTTGGTCATGTAATGCTATGTCAATTATTCATTTATTTTTTGCAATTTTGCATCAGTAATTCTTAGTACGCACTTATGTTCTGTACACTCCATGCTGGGCCTCCAACTCGCTTAGTGGTGTTTCAATAACGTGTGGATAACTTTTGTGAATGTCATGTTGGATCTCCAACTTGCTTGACTTCACGGAGTTTACCACAAATCCAAAATCGTTTAAAAAAAAAGCTAAAAATATTCAAATAAATGATCACTCAATTCTCTTTTTTCTCCACAAAAATTGCACATTAGCCGAGATCGCTTCAAGGTCCAATGCCTTAAGCGATTCTCTCTGCTTTCTCCTAAAATTCAAAGTCGTTTCAAGGTCCAACGTCTTAATGACTCTTTTTCGCAGAATTGAAACAAATCTTTCAAAAAAATCAAATCAACCCAACACAAAAACTGTTTTCTACTCAAAGAACTATGTAAGTCTGATTTTCTCATCGCACTTGAGGATACATAGGAGCGAGGACTGTGATAACCCCAAGTTATGGTGTGGTTGGCGTCATACCCCCGTGCGACAGCGCGGGGATTCACATCAGAAAACCTTGTAGAGGGTGTGGCGCTGATGGCGCCAGGTCTGGCGCTGATGGCGCCAGGGTCTCTGGAACTTGACGCTCAGGGCGCCAAAGTCACGCGAGGGGCGCCTGAGGTTTTCCAAACCGCACGGGTAGCGCCATAGGTGGCGCGGATGGCGCGGGTAGTGGCCTGGAAAACCAGATTTCACTGGAATTCCACGCGACCAGCGCCAAGTGCGGCGCTGATGGCGCCATAGGTCAGGGAAGGCATGGCGCGGATGCGCCAGTCTGGCGCGGGTAGCGCCAAAGGTTCTGGAAGTTGACGCTGGGGGCGTGGAAGTGGCGCTGGTGGCGCCACCTAAACCGCCATATTGGCGCGGTCAGCGCGGGAGCTGGCGCGATCCGCGCCAGAGCTCGGGCAGGCAATAAAACAGTGGGCAGTCGCGTTTTGGAGGAAGAAATCTTCTTCTTCTCCTCCCTCTCAGCCCCAGCCTCCATTAATGGTGAATCCAAGCTTCCTAGGACCTCATATGCTAG
>PYAF01005739.1:245836-258718 GCA_007407185.1 Glycine tomentella
TTGGCGCGGTCAGCGCGGGAGCTGGCGCGATCCGCGCCAGAGCTCGGGCAGGCAATAAAACAGTGGGCAGTCGCGTTTTGGAGGAAGAAATCTTCTTCTTCTCCTCCCTCTCAGCCCCAGCCTCCATTAATGGTGAATCCAAGCTTCCTAGGACCTCATATGCTAGCCTAAACACTTCCCTGTGACCTAGAAACGTATTAACCGATTGAAAGCTAAAATCCTTCATCAATTCCTTAGATTTGAGCAAAATCCAATTCCTCAGAGAAATCTCAGAAACTTGAGTGTTGGCAAGGACCGGAGGCATAGAACGGACTGCAGAGCTTAGGAAAGCTGTCCTCCAGCCTTTTGGGTCGCCACTGAGGTAAGAAACGTAAGTTTCACCGGTTGATTTTGGATTTGGGAAATTCATGGATTTTGTGAATTATGTTGATCTGGGGCTAGAATTAGCTCAGAGTTCTGTTGGGAAATTTGTTTAGAATTGCCTAATGATGAAGGAATAGCTTTCAGTTTTTGATTCTGATGACTTTGGATATTGGCTCTGTGAATGCATAAGTGACCGGTGTAGAGTCACTTGTTTATGGTTTTCTGACATGCATGAGCCATGACTGAGTCGATGTTGAGCCTGAGAGGCTAATTGGACGGTGCCTGGGTTGAGGGCCAGACCGTTCTAGAGACATTCTGTATTTTGGGCCATAGCTTAGGAATGTGATATGTTTGAGTCTGTGGTGACTCAATGGCCCTGAGGACAGTTTTGATAAACTTGTATGATCTAAGAAAAAGCCTTGTGTGGGCAGAATTTGATAAAACCCTAGGATAGGGGATTTGTGATCTCAGACATTCTGTGACTGAATGTTTGTGAAATGACTTTTGATATAAAATTACTTATGCCTTGATTAGGCATTGATTCTGATACTGTTGGTGGTGGGAGCCACAGACCTGAAAAGGAACTACGAGCTGAGACCTTACCAGGTAACTTCTGAGTCCCTGGGGATTGATTCCCATTTGGTTGCACACCACACTCCTGGGGAGTGATGGTCATATTTATACTGCATGCATTGGTTGTTGCATACTGATATGATGCTGTATAAATGAAATTGACTGTGTTAGGATCTGTGAATGGCATTGAGTGGAACTCTGCCATATATTGAGGCATTGAGTGAATCTCTGCCAGATTCTGACGGCATTGAGTGAATCTCTGCCATGAGCTGAGGCATTGAGTGAATCTCTGCCAGATAGTTGAGGCATTGAGTGAATCTATGCCATGTGATACGGCATTGAGTGAATCTCTGCCATGGATGTGATATTGACTTGGTATGTATGCTTGTCTGATGCTTGTGTTATGAATTGTGGGTCAGGGTGGGAAGGAATTTCCCAGGACCCTGAGCTTACTGAGATGTATATCTCACCCCGTGTGGGGATTTGTGATTTCAGGTGACTCTTCAGATAGAAGAGAGCAGTCTCAGGGCAGGAGGCCCGAGTAGAGACATTCTGTTTGGCTGAGATTAGCAGAAGGAGCTAGAAGGCTCATCTTTGTATTTTGTACCCTATTATGGGCTGTATAGTTTTTTATACCCTCGACAAGGGCAACTATTCTTTTGTATCACCCTGATGGGGTGAAATCTCTGATGTAAATGACTATACAGAACTATGATGATATGATATGAAATGGATTTCCTCCTGTTTATATTGTGTATGTATCTGATCTGTCTGTGTACACTTATGAGAAACTGGATCAGCAGGGGCGTGTATAATGTGCCATATATGAATGCTTGTTGTTTTAAGTGAATTCCATACATAATGAATCAAGAAAAACGATTCTATGCTTCCGCTGAGTAATATATTATGTTTATTAAGCACTAAACTGATATTATTAATGTTAACGCATCGGAGGTCTACGGGGTGTTACAAGGACAAACCCCTTGTTGACCTTAAAAACTAAAAAAAAATCATTTCTTTTCTAAAAAATAAAAATTTGTTTTCTTTTTCTGAATAAAAAAATATAACAAACATAATTCATGTTCTTATGGGAAGATAAATAATTAAAAAGTCACTTTATTTTTAACACACTAGATTAAAGGTTGTTGTCTTCTTGACGGACGTGTGGGATGCTAACACTTTTCCCGTGAGTAAATGACTCTCGAACTCTTTTTCTCTCAAATTGTAGACCATTCTTTATCTTTCTTGGTTTTTTCGATGTTTTCCTTAAATAAATGTTGGTGGTGACTCCTTAGTTTTTCCTTTTTTTGGAAAACACTATCTCTATATCGTTTTTATCGTCGTCCCGCGTGGCTCACGTCGCAACACTATATTATTTATACCATAATGCATCATAATATTTTTTCCTTTATACTCTGTATATATGTTATTTTATCGCATATATGTTCGAGTCAGGTAAAACTACTATACAATTAAATATTTACACTCAAATTCAAAATTATTGGTTCAATTAAAATAACTCACATCAATTTATTCAACACTTATGGTCTTCTTTATCTTTTCAATTCGATTTTTTTATTTATAAAAAGAATGCATAAATATTAAGACGAAGTCTAGGGTGAATTGTTAATCGATTGGCAAATGCACCAAATCGAACAAGTAGTAAAACGGTAAGACCAAATATTGTGTCCATTGAGACTTCGTTTTTGCAAAGCAATTTGTGTAAAACCAAATTTTAAGCAATTGAATAAGATAAATTGGTTGTGTTTAAATGTAAAGGTGCACAAATTTAAAGACTATGAACTAAAAGCAATGTAAAAACAGAGCAATTTTCACATGAACAAAATATCGAACACTTGGAATTCAAAAGTTGTGAACAATGATTAAATGACATAGTTGAGGATAATTGTGATACTAAACTAACATCTCAACAATAATAAATATTTTCCCTATTTAATGAAGTTCATATATCATCTCAACTCACTATAATCTTCTAACATTGATCCCTTAATTGCTAGAAGTTAAATCACTTAATCTCACTCATAATTTGTTAGCAAGTGCAATTAAATGATTTGATATGAGCAAGAGTCATTAAGAGACAAATAAATATCTCTATATCCCTAGAAAAGACACATATTAGTTACCATTCTCAAAACTCAGTTTTCAAACATTTTTCAATAACAAAGAAAAATAAAAGATAAGCATATGATCGGTCAATCCACAAACTAGCATTAAAACAGAGAAATGGAAATAACATAGCACATTCATTAAATAGGTAGTTAAGATAATTACATGAGATTTGTTAGAACACCAATCCCAACGATAGGAAGAAAACTAGCCTCTCATTGACATGAGAGGCATGGAAGAGAGATGAAGAAAAATAAAGGAGAACTCAATAGCAAAGTGTTTTTCGCTCTACACCAAACCTTATGTCGATCTTTGCTGATCCCAAGAGAATGTGGCTTTTATAATGGCTCCAATGCCCTTTTCTTGTCTTTTCAGAAAATGCATTACTTGCTGGTTGGGCGAGTTCTTCAAGAAATCTAAAAGATACTTCCTTAGCAAATCTTTCTTAGTGGCTGAATTCTTCAACATTTTCAATTTGAATTGAAAATTCTTTAGATCCATGGGCCTTGCTTGCTAGCTAGGCGAGTTCTTCAAATGACTTGGCCCCTCTTTCTCCACTCCTAATTTGCCATGTGTCCTTTTATGCATGAGCTCTCTAGATATACGAGCATAACTCGTTGAAGAAGTCTTCTTTATTTGACAACTTTCCTTCCTCTCTTGATGTTCCAAAACTCTAATAAAATTATAAGAAAATAAGATAAATACTTAAAGTTTTATTTACAAGCCTAAAGTTCTATAAAAACATTAAATTCTACTATTTAAGACTAAACTAAGCAAAAATAAATAATTATTGTGTGAAATGAAGCTAAAAGTAATCATGCACAAATGAATTGATGAGTTGGGTGATGGTACTATCACATGTGGCAACGGAGGTTGTCGGTGAAAAGAAGAGTGCGACGAAAGGTGGTGTTCATGGTTGTGTCGGAGCCGATAATGGGTGAGTGGAGATCGAAGGAGGAAGGGTGGTGAGACAGAAGGGTGAGCAAGGGGTAAAGTGGAAAAGAGAAAAAATAATTAAATCTCATGGATGGTGCACAACAATTTTCGGTTGTACATCTTAGACTTCGTCAAATATTAAATAGTACACTAAATAAGTACTGGTAATTATTTTTGGAGTAGCATTTAATTTTGTGTGAGGATTTATGGTAGGAGTTAGTGAGTTAGTCTTCTCTCTAATTATTGAAGATTTCCAATAGAAGATAAAAGAAAAGACTAGTTGAGTCCAAATTCTTGGACATATATTTTGGATAGGAAAGAGAAAAACACAAGGTGAATATGAGTGTTCATTTCTCTCTCCTGCCGAAAATGTCCACTAACTGCTAACGGGAGGATCTCTCCTCTTACGGTGGTGGTAGTCGTAGGGGCCTGGCATGGGTTGTATCTTCTTGTGCACTTTATTTAATACATTTCCAAGTCAGTGCTCCACGTGCTTCTGGGGAGTCTCCCCACTTCACTTCCACTTTTACATACGCCTACATATCTCTCTCCTCACTCCTCCATTTTTCCATGCCATTTTCTTCTCTCCTTCTCGCTCAGTCCCATCCCATCCCCTCCTTCCACCAAGCCTACAGTAACGGAATCATCCAATATTTCAAAGGAAAACATAGCCATTAGCATAATCAAGGGTAGCTAGCCTAGATGGAAGCAGGAGTAGGCGGAGGAAGGGTGGGTGGTGCATGCGACAACGAAATTAGCGACGGAATGCAATGCATGAACCACCCTCACAGAAACAACAACCCCGGTGGGATCTGCGCCTTCTGTCTCCAAGATAAACTCCGCAACCTTCTCTCTTCTTCTTTCCCTACTTCACCTCCTCTTTCTTCCTCTTCTTCTCCTTCCCCTCCCCCCTCTTCCTCTTCCTCTGTTAAAACCAACCACGACCACAACACGCGCTCTCGCCTCCCCTTCCTCGTACCCAAGATAAACCACAACAAAAAACCCTCCTCCTACCCCAACACTTCTTCATCAGCTAATATCATTTTCAAACGCAGCAAGTCCACTGCCACACCCAAAAGGAACCAGTTTCTCGAGGAGGAGGAGGAGGAGGAGGAGGAGGAGGAGGAGGAGGAGGAGAAGGACTTCAGTCCCAGAAAAAGAAAAGGTTTTTGGTCTTTCCTCTATCCTTCTTCTTCGAAGGAAGCTAAGAGCTTTGGTCCAAATGGTAAGTACAGAGGCAAGTGCTTGGGAAAAAAGATTGATCACGTGATTACTATGGAAGATGGCAAGTGTTTGAGCTCTTCTTCTTCTAAGGTTTCGAGATCTAGATCTGTTGGGTGTGGTAGCAGAAGCTTCTCCGGTGATTTCTTCGAGAGGATCTCTTCTGGCCTCGGCGACTGCTCTCTCCGGAGAGTGGAGTCTCAGCGTGAAGGAGGAAAACCTAAGCTACCTGCTTCTGCTAATACTATGAACCATTGCATGAAGGAAAGAGTGAGCTGTGGAGGAATATTCAGTGGCTTCGTTATGACTTCGTCTTCATCAACAACGTCTTGGGTTTCTTCGTCTGTTGATGATGGCAGAGGAAGAAGTTGGGGTTGGGCGTTTGCTAGTCCTATGAGAGCTTTCACCACCAAAGGGTCTCCTTCTTCTTCTTCGAAGAGAGATGCTTCTGATAAGAACAACGCCACGCCTAACTTATCAGCCATTCCTACCTTGCTCACTGTTAGAGGCTGAAAGAAAATAAAAAACGATAAACTATTCGGCTGCTTTATTTATTTGGTTTGTATGCACATTAGCCATGCTCTGTTTATCTTCGTTAATAATAATAATGTAATACTTTCAGTTCCCTCTCCTCATTTTTTTTTATGATAGTGGTTTATTGTGTATAAATTATTATTATTATGGTTATAGATGGGTGGGTTATGATCATCGGCTATTGAAACCCTTAGTTATGGTGCTGTATGTAGTAGATGGAGAAGGAAATTGAAAAAGGAAGTCTCCATATAATGTGGTTTATTTTAATTTACTAGGGATTTTGGCTGTATCTTTGTGGCTTATATCCCGTAATATGTCAAAGATATTTAGTTTTAGTAATTTTTTTTTGTTTAAACACATTTTTTTCCTGAAATTTAGTGTTTGTTTAAAATCTTCTCTAAAACGTTAAAGATGAAAAATAAAATAAATGTATTTTACAAAATTTAAAATGAGTTTTTAAGGAATTAAAAAAAATACTGAATTGTAGGAAGAAACAATTTTTTAAGCTTTTTTCCTGTAAAATTACTGTTCACACGCGAACCCATGTTTGAGTGGTGCAGACTGCGGGCACAACGGGAAAACTTATTATTTTTAGTGTATGTTTGGATGAGGATTTATAAAGTTGATTATGGTATGTTTGGATGAGGATTTATATAAAGATGAGGATTTAACGAAAGTTTTTTAAATTTAAAATTAATTTTGAATTTTTTAACCTCATTAAATATATAAAATTTGTCTAAAATCGATATTAAATTCAGAATTTATTCTACTAACTTAAAACTAAAATAAACACTAAACATGGAGAATTGGTAACATGGAATCATTCATGGCTATAATTTTCTTTCACCAGTAATGTTTATACTTAGTTTAATCTCCAATATTTTTCGTTTCTTTATTTATTGTTGTTCAGTGTTTCTTGTTTGTGGACAGTAATAGTCTTTTGAATAATTTTTATTCATAAGTGAAATTTATTGGATATTACAATTTTGGTCTTACTCTATTGAATAAATCAACATGATTTCATAAATTTTAGTTAATAATAAAAGTTTAGTGAGAAAGAATGTGTTATTAGTATAAATGTTCTTTTTGTGCTCATTAGTTATGTCTGGTTCAAATGAAATATATAAGTGATTTGGAGAAAAATTGGTCAAAGAATCAGAAAAGTAGTCAAAATCAATAATAATAAGCTAGTGTAGAAGATAAGATCAATGTAAATGCTTACAACGTAACCTTTTAAAATAAGAAAATATTTATCTTTTTTTTATTCAAAATGTAACTTGTCATTATTAATAGATATTATTGAGTATTTTTTAAATTTATACTTAATTATTATATATTTATTTTGAATTTTTATGAATACTTTAAAGTTTAAAAATCTATAAATTATATTTCATTTTAATTTTTTGTGTTATACAATTATAATATCAGGACCACCACGGGAGGAAGTCTCACTACTTTTACTATGTCAACATGTAGTTAGTTTTAATTACTTGATATTTTTTGGTTGTGTAATTGTATTCTTGATAGCTTCCATCTTGTAATTCAGTTAACACTATGATGCTATGGCAAAGATATGTAATTTCTGATAATTTCTGTACAATCACATTTCACATGCATTCACATGTTTGGGTTATATATGCCCAACGGGGAAGATATATAGAATTACTCATGGCCATGTTATGGGTGTTTTGTGTTAACATAATTATAAGCAATGTCAAAAGCAGTTGTTTTTTTTTTTTTTTCCTTGGATGTGATTTGTGATTGTTATTCTCTTCATATTTTAGTTCATAATTATGTTTTCTTTATATATTATGAAACTTTCCTCAATAGTCAAATACATGAACATGGTTGGAGATGGAGTTTTAGTGGTCCCAAGATTGCATTCACCAGCAAGATCTTGCATTCACTGTTTGTAACATTTATTATAGGCTTTTGTGGGCAGCTAGTGGCAGTTCTACAATTTGTTTATTCTTTTTGAACATTTACTCTCGAGTTATATCCATCACCACAGCTGTATGGAAATGCTAATCTGAATGCAAAGAACGAAAAGGAATTTGTGAATTATGTGAAAGGGATCTGATTCATCTGAACGTAAACTTGATTGGTTTTATCAAAAGTTTGTTTCTTTAATTAATTTTTTTATGCATGGTTTATTTATTTTTAAAATTGAATAGAATTTATTTCCATAGTTTATGAAATATAACTGAAATATGTAATTAAATTAATTTTATTCATAAATTTATATTAAAACCTGATTTTTCGTTAAAAATGATAAAAAAAAAAGTTTTTTCAACTTGAAAACAAAGCTCGGTTGTTATTATAATTTTGTCTTGCAAATTATTATTATTTTTAATATTTTGAAAGGATGCTAAAAACATGTTGTTTATGTTTTTATTTTTTAATCAACACAATTAAATTGTAATATTAAAAACGTCTATTAATCATGTATGGAAAACATCTCAAAATAATTATTTGACTGTTGTTGAGACTTGAAAGATATTGATGTATCTTTTTACTTTTTATGAATAACATTTCAAAAAGATATGTGGATTACTTTTACAACATATATTTTAAATTAATTTTTTCAAACATGTTTTTGTTTGTATTAGATTATTTTAAAAGTGTAAATCATTAACATTTTTTTAAAAAAGTAAACATTTAGAAGAAAAAAGGTGCAAATATATTAATTTTAATATATTATAAATTCTGTTAAATTAATGAGGAAAACAGTGATGTTGATTGATAATATATAATGAATATCTGGGAAGATAAGATGTGGGGAATTATGATGGAGACAATTGCCTTGATGAAAAAGTACATAAATGGAAGAAGTCAGATAAAAGCTGCTTCAATGACATATGTTGTTTGTTTATAAAGAGATGGACCAATCACACCCCAATCGCTTCTGCAAAGCAAGGCCCCTCACAATTTCTGCGCTCACCACTCTTCTTATAATTTCATAGGCTTTTCCTATTCGTGGTATGTCTCAAAACTTAAGGACAGTTTATAAAAAGTATTTATATATCACTTATTAATAAACTTTTTACATCAGTAATAAGATTTAAATTTATGTTATCGTGGAATATGAATCTGATCTTTATTAATTTAATCAATTTTTATTGACATTCTTGTTGTAATATGCGGTAATGCTAATAATATATGGTTATTTATACATCACAAAATATTTATTTTTATTTTTTATTTTTTATTATATTATATTACTTATTACATTTATACTTTTTTTTTATTCAATTATCAAAGAACATGAAGTGTGCATGCATTTTTATCCTAGAACCTTGTTTTAAACATTTTGCACCGACTAAATCTATGATCTATAATGCTAATAACCGTGACCCTTCTATCTAAGCATTTTTTTTATGTTCATATTGCTAAATTTATCCAACTCTCCATTTTATTTTGGACGGTGTTCTGCTGAGAATTATTAGATTGAAGTATTGAACACTGAGTGGAGTGTTATATATATATATATATATATATATATATATATATATATATAATTTTTTTTTATCAGCAAGTGGAATTATATGTGACTCGTCCATGCCCTGTTGATTACCAATGTTGATTATGGGTATATAATAAGAAGTACAGCATCAGCTTTGGTCTTTGGGGTTAGGCTTGGAACCATGATGTGTATGAGACATACTTATGTTATAGTAATATGAGAAGATTTAATGCTGGTTTTGATTGATGTTGCTTTGCTTAGCCTCTAAAATCATGTATTTAGAATGACTATAGTAATGTTTGCGGGCCACAGGGCCCAGTACTTTTTCCTTCTTGCAACTGTCGTTAGAAAATTGGGCTCAGCAATAGAACGTGACTTTTCAAATTCTATAGTTCGTACATGGTAGGTCCAAATATTTTTAGTTTTTATTTTTTTTTATCAGGAAATTTTTAGGTCAATTTGGTCATGTAGTCTGTAGACTCACTAGGGTCAAGTCTCTTATGACTCAATCAACTTTTATAGAAGTACTTGTAATTTGTTCATCAACAAATTTTTTATAATAACAACAAAATTTGATCTTATATTAAATATAAATTTGATCCTTATTTACTAAATTAATCTTTGTTGACTTTGTTTATTTTTATTAGACCATATATATGAAGCAAGACAAAAATATTCGGCCATGTGGACGATAATGCATGTTTGGAATTAGATGTGAAATTCCAACTTGAATAAATACTTGAATGGATGAATTTAGTTGCATGTTAGACTAATTATAATTAATAATTTTTTTATTAAAGTTAATCAATTATTAGAAATCATTCTTTAATTATAAATATATGGATCATGATCGATAGTTATTATTATTGTATCAAACTATTGATGAATGCTGTATTGAATTGAGTTACATATGAATTGGGTCATTCAGTTATAGTAGCTCACTGAGATTTCCCTGTATTCATACAATGAGTTATTAAATTACACCCTATTAAGTAGTTTATACACACGTACAACTGTACAAGTATTCATCAGTCAGAGTGTCATTTTCTCACAAAATCTCTCTTTACTAAACAACAATTATAGATCCTATCATGAACACAGGCATGCGTTCTTGATCCATCTCTAGTTTGTAATGATGACTTATATGCTGTAATTTGTATCTATGTATAATTTGGACATTCTAAAATCACACTTTGTTGTTTTCTCATTTAGTTTAGTATCATGTTGAGAGGTCTCTATCCTCATATGGTGAGTTAATTAATATGTGGAGAACAAGTTTCTCTTTCTCTCTTAAAATCTCTCTCTTCACTAAACAAGAATCATCAATCTTGCCATGAGTCTAGATGCAAGTTCTTGATTTATCTTTACATAATAATAATTTGTAGATTTGGATATTTTAAGATTGTTTAAAATCATCATTGCAAGTACCAAATCCCTGCTGTTGAATCTATTGATGAATAAGAAGCTCCCATCTTAATTTTGACTTCGAAATTTAGGTAAAAGACCTATGAATTCTATAAAAGCGAAAATTGTCCGAAAGAGATTTAAGAACAGGTGATGTAAAAAAGTTAGCCAATATTTGTTATACAACTTAAAACGTGATGCCACCAACAAACAACTCTAAACTCTAATTATAAAAAAAAACTCTGTAGGAAGTTGTAAATGAATTATTTCTTCAACTTTTTATTCATATCAATCAAGCTTAGGTATTAAAAATTTACGACAGTTTACGCACATAACTCAATAAGGTATACCCTCTTCAACTGAATTAAAATAACCTGATTTATCTTAATTTTTTCCCCTTTGCCCCAATAATAAAGCAAAATATGATTAATTGAACAGTAAGGATTCATCAAAATACTGCAATTTATACACCTCAGCACTCGACACACACAGCTCATTGACTTTATTATGATTCGGGAGGAATAAATCATCACATTAATATTGAAATAACCATCAGAAATCACTTTTCAAGGATGTATCGATTTAATCTTTGACTTGAGCAATTATTAGTCAACTTTACCGTGTATCAATCAATGTAATCCTTGAACAAATTACTTAACTGTTTTTCATATTAAAAAAACCAAATAATAATGATTCTTAAATTTAGAATTTAAATTGAACCAAACTGACTGGTGGAATCAATTTTAAAGACTAAATTAACTAATAACTATGATAGTTTTGGACTAAATTGATTTTCTTATGTTCCATAATTACGATTTCAAGGACTATTTATTGCAATTAGAATTTGAAATTTATGGTAGTAAAATTCATTTTTTATCCTTAACAATCAAAGATAAGTATCTAGAATATAAAATAACTTTTACATTTTACTTAACCCATTAAACTAGATCTCTTTTATTAGTTATGATACTAATAAACTAATCTAAATCCAAAGGATCTCATGATCCCAAATTTATATAGTGCACCAGATATTAATTTGTAGATGATAAATAGATTCTCCGTGCACCAAAATCTAACGCAAAATACAAGAAACCGAAAAGAATCCCACAACTCATTAACTTTGTAATTGTAAAAGGAAAAGAAGGTAACCACCAAACAAAAACCAAATCTATTTTGTCTCTTTGTTGGCTGCTCATGTATGACAAGGACAGTGGATAGATATGAAAAGATAGATAGATAGATAGATAATTCAGAAAAATAAAATAAAGATAGATAGATAAAACCACACAAAAAAAGCAAAAAAAACATGATTTGATGGAATAAGGTGTGGATTTTGGTGCCCCTTGCCATTCTAGGAGGATGATGATCTGACTTTGTGTTTCAACAGCATCCTTCGAAGCTCCACCGGGTCAATCTCATTGGTGTGATTGATGGGCCTGTAGTAACCCGTCACTGGGTCCGGGGCCCAAGCTGATGAGGCCCCCGATGGGCCCGAATTGTTTTTTGTCACACCCTTCTCGATTGCACTCCTGCTTCCAATGCTATCCAATCCCCCTCTCACCGAAGGAGAAGCATCAGACGCCACTGCGTACCCTCGCCTGTAGTATCATAGCACATGAATATAACCAAAAACAAATCATAATTATAAACATAAACCATATGCCACACAAATGGCACACCCAAATTAATTACAATAAATAATAATAATAACAATTGTGGTGGTAGGGTGATGAAAATTAATTCTCTATTTCATTTTAAAATATATAATTTTTTTACAGTTTTAAAATATATAAATTAACAAACGTGCAAATTGCTAGCTTTATTTTATACACATGTATATCATTAGAAAAAAACAAATAACATTAACGGTACAAGATCTTATTCCATTTACATGTAAAAAAATATATATTTAATGAAAAAATTCATGTTGGATTTGTTCTGCATACAAAATTTACACCATGTTTGCATGTGGGAAAACTATCTAAATCCAGTGGATTAGAGACAACCGATATCCCTAAGACCCATGACAAAAAAAAAAAAAATCATTGCGGACATGTGATGCTAACTGAACATAACATTTTAGTGAAATTGTGGCATGCAAGAAAGAGAATAAGGGCGTTTTGCACGAGGATGGAATAATAAACGAACCGGTGAAGGGCAAAGGCAAGGGCGCGTTTGGCTGGTGAGAAAGATTGTGCCATCTGAATGAGGAGGTTGAATTTGAATGGTTGATTTGTTGCTGCTGCTGCGAAAGCAATGGC
>PYAF01005739.1:258818-281555 GCA_007407185.1 Glycine tomentella
TTGTGAGGAGGCGCACCACACGTTAGGGTTTGAGGCGCACCTCTTTATATAAGAGTTTTCGTGTTCAATATTTTATTATATCAGATATGTTATATATATATATATATATATATATATATATATATATATATATATATATATATATATAAAGGTTATAACAGAAACAGATACAAAATCTGATGGCCAAGAATTAAAATATGGTCAATATTTTACAATTACAAGTTATAACATATACAAAGTTTTAAGGATAAATAACTTATTTAATCTTTGAATTATGTATTTGTTGATAACTTAATCTTTATGTTTTTAAAATTACCAATTTAGTCCAACCCAAATTATTAACTATTTTAGGTTATGATGGATAAAACTAGCTGAAGAGTAAACCGGAAGCTAAAAAACTAGTTAATAGCTAAAAGACGAAAAATTATCTTATTAAATTATACTTATTTTTGGTAAAATTATATGTTAAACTAGTTAGAAAATGTAAAATTACATAAAATATAAAAATAATATAATTTTACTTTAAATAGAAAATATTTAAAAGGAATTCTAATAAATATTTAAGGACAAAAACGAAATAAATATAAAAATCTACAAGCGAGTGTTTTAAAAAGAGTAAATTACATTCATATTTCTATGTTTTTTTCAAATTGCATATGACACCCTTTCTTTGCATCCTACAAAAAATTTCTTAATTGTTTAACTCACATTATACACAGACTTCCTCTTTCTTGAACATCGTTTAATAATTTAACTAAAAATAGACACATGATAATCACATGACTTTTACTGAAAATTTATGTCTAAAATACCTTCATCTTCTTTTTCAAAATCACATCTATTCTTCAACAACCCCTTTTTCACTTACCACCATATCGAAAACAAATTGAGACAACTATCGGATTCGAACCGATGACCATCGCATTACAAATGCGATGCTCTAACCTCTGAGCTAAGCGGGCTAACATAACCAAAATATGCGTATGCATAGGAATTTAATAAATGGAATCTGAATTTAAAATTGTTAGTTATTTATAACATAATTCAAATTAATACAAACATATAAAATATATAATATCCAATCCAATATTTCTTATTTTTATTATTTATTTGATATTTTAGTGCATAACATAAAGTACAAAATCAGGATTAATAATTAATATTAATATAATAAATTTCGATCATTACCTCATTTTCCTCCTCCTCCTTTTCCCATTGTCTGCTCGAGCAATCATTACTATAGTAATCGCCACCTCCACCTATTCATATATCATAAATGCTTATGATTTATTTGACATTCTTATTTTTTATCAAATTATATAATCTATTATACTTATATTTATTTTTGTCTTTTTTCTTTTCCTCTTTGAGGGTGTCAAATAGCACAAGAGTCTCCAAGCATCTTTATCCAATTTATTTTATTTTGTATGAGAAATAAACAAAACAGGAAAAGAAGAGGGAAAAATATCTAATATGATTGATATGATCTACATTGATAGAGAGAAATAATAATATTATAAAATATTGTAAAAATTAGTGCAGAAACAATATAATTCAATCCCAAAATGGATAAAAATAATTTTAGTGCGCCGTTGAACCAAATGGCCAAGATATTTCCGAATACTTGTATAACATTACACTTTTTTTGCTGAATATTTTTAAGCCTTTGTATGATAGAATCAAAACATTAATAAATTTTACATTAGATATCATTTTTGAGATTGTTTTCTCAAAATATGTTTAAATTTCTCCACTAGTCCATGTAACAATTATGAGCAAAACAGGAACGAGCTCACATTAGGTAGATTTTTTTACTCCTACATAGCAGCAAATCATATTGATATATATATATATATAGTCAGATCCAGAAAAATAATTAAGGAGAGACATTAGTAGCACACTCAGGAAAATTTATTTATGTTCGCATATTTAGTGGTGAGGGTTCGCGTGCAGCGCTCCCAAAAATTTTTTTAAAGAAAATTTAAAAGAACAAACAATTATAAACCATAATATAAAGGAATAAATAAATAGTCAAACTAAATTAATATTCTGGATTGAATAGAACAATGAAAGATGCTTATTGTAACTTGTGATGAGATTTCAAAAGACCATGATGACAACATAAAAGTTAGTTTAGATATAAGTATTGAATTTGAGATCTTTGAATATCATCTATTACATTATGGACTAAAATATTTCTACAAAATACATATGGTTAAACTATACTTCTCATTTCAATGAAAAACAAAGACTTTAATCACCTTATAAATACGTGCCAATGTATGAATTACAAACGAAAATAATTAACAAACACTACAAATAAATGTTAAGCATATATTAATATCTTAATGATAAAATTTAACGGGAGAGACACTGTCCCCCTACCTTACAAGCTAGATCCGTTAGTGTATATATATATATATATATATATATATATATATATATATATATATATATATATATATATATTCATTAAATCATATTGATATGGACTACTGTTTGCACTGGTCATTTCGTAATGGTTGATCGATAATAACAAGTGGATTTCTATTTGGTTTGCATATCAATCTTCAATGCGCAATCATGACAAGGATTAAAAGTAATTGAGCCACCTTACTGATTTGAGCATACATCATAGGATTCATTTGGTGCATGAATTTAAATTATAATAAAATTTTGCAATTTTAATTTTAAATTAAAAACTACTTCTAGTGTTCAGGTTCTACAAATTAATAATTAAGTGTATATCAACCGATACAATATCGTTTTAGTTTAACCTGATTCTAGTTTAAATTCTAAGTATAATTAAAAAATATTTGTCAACCAGAAAATTTTACTTTCTATTATAATTTTATTTGTCTCGAGTAAAATTATACCAAAAAGGTTCTACAAATTATTAAAGTATAAAATTATATTTTCTAGTGGTAGCAACACCCTAATAATGATCGTGGAGATGGGAGATGATAGGGCATGACAAATAATATCAAATCCATTTCGCCTTTGACGAGAAATACTTATTTAATCAGGTATGGATATACTATGTGTATTATCCAAATTTTTTAAACGAGGATAAGACAAGATGAATATCAAATTACACTATACCTATATACATATCTGTACAACACCATTATATTTTTTTAATTTTTCGTCATAACATATATATATATATATATATATATATAATATATAATATATAATATATTAAATATTTTATTGATGTAATTTTAAAAATATAAATTAATAGTTAAGTAATTTAAATTATAATAATAGTTAAATAGTAAACTTAAAATAATACATTTAACTAAAATTATAATTTATTTCTTAATTATTTATCTTTAATATTTTTATTCATTATTTTTTTATATATTATTTGAATTAAAATATAATTAATAATTTAATATATAAAAATAATGAATAACAAAAAATAATAAGTTAAATATAATTAAAATAATTAGAAGTTAGAGAAGCAAACGATTCAATGGTGTTGCCCATATTCAAGAATCATGTATTTCCTGTAACTTTGGAGAGTTAAGAGAGAGAAAGAGAAGGTTTTTATATTTCAATGCAATGCATTCAGTAAGCAATGTACTTATTTGAAAAATTAATCTTGAACAATTCTTTTTATTTGGTAAATCTTGTAAAAATTTTATGTTTAAATGAGATTTATTTTGAATTTAAATATTTTAATCTAATGATGATATTAGTTATTTTTAGTCATTTTTATTCTCACATAAGATAGTCATTATCATATGGTGTGTGTGTCCTAGTCATTATCATATATGGAACTTTTACAACTATTATATATTTTTATAACTTTATATAAAATGTGATATTTATTGATCCAACCGTTAAATTATATCTATATATTATCAAGATCGGTGTCAAAAATTTCATAATTGAATAACAACAAAAAAGTAATCAAATGATCTATATTTTAGTATATTTAGAAATATTTATATTATGTTGATTTTAATTTATATGAACTAGATAACAAATGATTTTGAATTAATATGAAATTTTACATATGCGATCTATGTGAAAGAAACTTTCAATCCAATGGTGAGTTTTAAGAAAATATTATCAAGTTCAAAGTTATAGAATGATGTAATAGTTGTCAAAGTTACACCGGTGTAATTTGATATCTCTCTATCTATATATATGTATGAAATGTAGGGATGTTCACGGATATGGGTCACCCGCAAATCCGAATTGATCAAAACTGATCCGAACAATTTGAGTTGGATCATTTATGTATTTGAGTCAAAACTGAAAGGAACCGATCAAAATCGTTCATGTACGGGTTGGGTCACGGGTTTAGATCTATAGATTCGATCAAAATCGATAAAATATTTTAGAGTTGTTTGGTTTGACTTTAAATACTGCTAATATTCGGATTCCAAGTGTTGAAACTGCAAATGTTTATAATATTAATGGATCATATTTTGTTCATTTGTTTCAACAAATCTGGTTGCACCAAAGCTTATTGCAAGAAATTAGTTTGTAGGAAATAGTTGTGATTTAGACTATTATAGTAAATATCGTTGAAGAATATTTTGTTTTAATTAGTATTAGTCTATTTTAGAATATTATGTTGATGATATTAAATAAATCAATTTTACTACTTTCATACATTTGATAATGTGGAAGGGTAAATAGTCATTTTTATCCCTGAATGTGTAGAGCACAGACAATTTCGTCCCCCCAAAGATAGAAATTCAAATTTTAGTCTCCAAAAGTGAAAAAAGTGTAACAAATTCATTTATCCGTTACCGTTAATGAAAGAGTTTATGTGGCACAGAGGGACGAAAATGTCACAAAAATGATTGTCAACATGACTGCTGAATAAATTAGACCAAAATGTCAGTGAGTTTTCATTGGACCAAAATGTCACTAAGCACCGAGAGATCTATGTGGGAGTGAGGGTGGGCAAATGCACCCCCTCATTTTAATAAAACCAATAGTATTTATCCTAAAATATTATATTTTGCACTCCATAATTTTATATTTTACACCCCCAAATTTTATGTATTTGAACCTCCTTACCCGTTCACATTTGAGAGTAAGTAAATGCACCATTTTATTTTAATAAAATACAAATATTTATCTTAAAACTTTGTATTTTGTACCTCTTATCTTCGTGTTTGAACCCAACTATCCCATATGATGATGATAATTATTAATTTTTATTTTTTTAAATAAATTGCCCCTACTGACCCAGGGTCCTAGATCCGCCACCCTCACTAAGTTTCCATTGGATTAATTTGTCAGACCCCAAATTTCGTTTCATTTAAGGATAAAATATAATTTAATTTTCATCTTTCCCTTTTTTTTGTTCTAACCTGTAAAATATAATTTAATTCTTCCATTGGACCATTACACTTGATTTTGTTTTAACCTGTAATTCAATACCAACACGCTTAATTTTGTTCTAACCTGTAATTAAGAAAGCTTCTTTCAAAAAATGGTTTTATCAGCTTAAAGGACAACAACCAATTAAACGCATATCTGACGTTGTCAAGTGTCAACTTCTCTCTCAAACATGACTGGTCTAACACATAAGGATTTTCAAAATCCACTAAACGAAAGGGATACAAAACCAAATCAACGTTGATAATAATAATTCCAACACAAAGTGAAAGAACAGAATAGAACATATTACATCCTCGTTCGAAATCATACTTCAAAAATCAATGTCGGCCCAATAACCTTAAATGTTGCTTCAACTTCTGCAGGCATTTTGAATAATATTGCGGAGTTTGGTAATATGGAAATGAGTAAAGGATGCGATTTTGGCAAAAATACCAAATTTATGACAACTTTTACGGTGTGAAAAAGAACATGGGAAAAGCATATGTATAGAGAGAAAAAAAACCCATGAATATTCTATGATACTATTATGTTGCAACAATGTGTCAATGATCTTGGTAGCTGAGAAGACAAACAAGTAGTTGTAGCAAATTTGCAATGCATGTAAATGGATATACTAAAATTTGAATTTCCATATCTAGGAACGAATTTGTTAGCGCTCTACACATTCAGGGACGAAAATGACTATTTATCCTAAATTATATTTTACCCTTAAATGAAATGAAATTTGGGATCTGACAAATTTTTATCCAATGGAAACATACTGACATTTTGATCAAATGGAAATTTACTAATATTTTGATCCAATCTATTCTACAGCCATGTTGACAATCATTTTCGTGACATTTTCATCCCTCTATGCCATATAGACTCTTTCATTAACGGTAATAGACGAAGTTAAGGATGATGAATTTGTCGCACTCTTTTCACTTTCGAGGACTAAAATTTGAATTTTCATTTTTCGGAGACGAATTTGTCAGGTCTCTACACATTCAGGGACGAAAGTAGATATTTACCTTATTGTGTTAATTGTATTGGATATTTGGATGAATCATGATATAAAATAGTAATTTTAAAAAGAAAAAAAAGATCAAATTTAAATGGGTAACCCGTTGGCCCGAATCGAACCAAATCGTTCATGAATGAGTTAGGTTGGGTTGGGTTTCAAATTTTTTTTTTTGTATAAATCGAACTGAACCAATCAAATTTGAATAGGTTGGTGCTAAATTTGACCAAAATCGGTCCAAACCAACCTACGAACACCCCTAATAAAATGTTTCAAATGTGAAGAAATTTAAAATGAGAAATGACAAAAATTAATTTTAACCATTTAGATTATATTTAAAAAAATTATGAATGATATTTAAACCCCAATTTTTAATATATTATGTTTCTTTTTCTCAATTGATTTGAATAGTTAGTTTTTAGATCAGTCACTTAGATAATAGATATAAAAGTTAACTTTTAAAAACGATTAACAATCGATTTAAAAAGTCTGATTTTCTATATTATCTGTATAGATATCGATCGTACAATCAATGTAAAAGGAGGCTTTTTTTAACTGATGTAAATAGTGTTCTATAATAGTAATCGTGATGTATTAAAAATTGAAATTTTAATCTCAACCATCATTTTTTTAATTATAATCTATTGATTAAAATTAATTTTTCTCATTTCTCATTTTAAATTTCTTCTCATTGCTTTCTCAGTTTTAATTATATATATGGTCCATTGATTAATTTATGGCATTTGGTCTGAAAATAGCAAATAATTAGGCTAATAATCTGACGAAGATTTATGGTTTTAATTTCTTTCGTCACCTTTAGTTATGGATTTTACTTGCAACATTATATATAACATTATTTTGATGTGATGTACTCTCAGGTTTAGGATCAACAACATAGAACGATGGAAACAAAAAGAAAAGAGTAAAAAAAAAAATAAACAGTTAATATAGTCACGGATGATATCTATTAATTAATCCAAATGCCAATTTAGATGTAGCAAGATTGGCAATTTCAACTAGTACAATATAGAAAGGAAAAATAATTAACCAGGAATAAGACATTGCATGACTTTATTTAATAGTAATATTTTTGGCATGCATGCTATATATATATATATTCCTTCTTGTGATGGTTAAATGGAGGGCAAGAAATGAAAGCCTGAAGGAATAATGTTAGCAATGGTTTGAGTGCCAACACTAGTGATCCCAGCAAAGTTTAGGGTTGAAATGAGACCCCCAGCAGAAGGAAGCTTGGCGTTGCAGTTCGAGAGAGGGGTGGCAACCACTAAGTTGCAACCACTGAGCAGTGAAGCAAGATCCAATAGCAATGGATCCATCATCATAGAAAATGTTCCATCATTTTTAGTTGTAGCATTAGAAAGCTCCTTTCCTCCACAAACCAGTTGCACTTGAGCATCTGAAATATTATTATATAAATATATAGCATTATCACTAATGAGATCTAGCTATAAAGGCTAGCTGTTGCACATGTTTGGAAGAATAAGCATTAATTGTATCTTGCATGTATAATAGGCAAGTTTCATTCACATTAATTTGAGTAGGAGCAAGACTAGTAAAAGTTCTCACATAGATATTTATGATTCCTTAATAAGCAAGTGCTCAATTCATTTTACAATGCTAAGACAAAGTTGTGAAAATTTCATTAAACTCTTTCAAAATCCATTGTTCTTGTTCATTACGCAATCCAAACACCACATTTATTAAACTAGTATGTTGGCAAACTTGATGAAAAATCTGAAGAAGCCATTTCAGGCTTAAATAATATATATGGTTGTTCCATTTCACATCTTTAGGATTATACATGATTGAAGAGTTTTACTTTTTTTCCTCTGAAATATTTTTTTAATATTTATCACCATTAGTCCATTACTAGCTAGTACTTTATTATTGATACTTAGAGTTTCATATTTGTTATGACTATACCAGATTGTTGGTTAGACCATGAACCAGCCTAATAACAGCTGGTTTGTTTAGACTTAAAATTACTTTTAATAAAAAATTTAATACTGTGATGGTTGATGCAATTCAATAGCTTCATATTGAGATAATTGTAGTTGCTAATAAGTCTTATTATATTTGTTAAAGTTGAACATTATGACATGCTTTTTTATGTTAAATAAATTTAGAGGGAGTTTAGAGAAATTGAACTCCCCAGGGAGAGAAAGACTTTGAACTCAAAGAAAATATACATTTATCTCATTTCAAATAGATGAATGAAGGCTTGAAGACATGAATTTTGTCATATACGAGATCTTGACTCCTTTCTTTTGACTAAGCTCTTGGTTGAATGTTATAACATATTTGATATACTATAGGGTCATGCTCATAACTAAAATATTTAAAAATATAAGATTGATCTATTAGTTAGAAACACTTAAGGGGTGAATGAAGAAGGAAAGTGAGAGGGAGAAAGGTTCTGGATTTGAATCCTCCCGTCGAGATTTTAATAAAACTAACAAATTAACATTTATTAATAAAAAAAATTAAAATATTATTTAACTTTCACAATATTTTCCTGAAAAAATAAAGACATTAGTTTAGGATATAAAAAGTCAGAATTTTGCAAAATGAATGCAAATAGCAATGAATTTTGGCCTTACTTGGAAAAACAGGGATTGTGGCTCCTTTGACCCCCGTATTGTCCTTGGAAGTGCAGAACACAGTTCCTTGAATATTACTAACCGAACCAAGGAGACCACTGAGAATCCCAAGCTGAGCTTTTGTTTGTGGAATTGCCATTACAGCAATTTGGAGAAATGTGATAAAATATTTCAAGTTCATGATTATTCTTAGATAGGAATAGAACAATCTTAAGTTGTATTTCTTGCACCAAGTTAGATGTGTAGATGAACAATTTATACTATAGTGAAGTGCCAAGTTACGTGATTCAACATTATTACCCCCTACACAAATGGAAATTGCGTATGCGTGTGATAACCTACATAACCACGGGGTTTACTACAATTTGATAATATTCTTTTTCAATTTCATTGTTAAACATAGCGTTTTAAGTTGGCATATATATTCTTTCAATACCGAATTGTCAACTGTTGATTCTATATAAAGCCTGTGTGCACCATTTGTATCATTAAAGAAGCAACTCGTGTTCCCTTGGGCAAGCTATGTGATGATCTTTTGAAGAGGTCCAGTGAATACCCACTAACTGAAATTTTGATATGCAATCATGATTCGCATTATACCATATCACATACCCTTTGTTCCCACCTTTTTCAGTGGAGTGAGTAAAATTACACTACATATTATATCTAATTTGGTCCATTAGGGCCTGAAATGATTTAGCTTAGATTTTTTTTTTTTTTTAAAAAGAAGCTAAAAGAATAGCATGTTGTTGCTGTATTGTATGGATATTTTTAGATTTAAATAAAATTATAAATAAAAACTAATCAAAGAAAATAATATTATTAAAAAAGAATATTTGTAGTATATAAAAATAAATTAAAGAAGTGTGACTGTTAAAATTGAGGGGGAATATGAAAATAAAAAATATTTTCTTTATTGAAATAGTATCTTAAAATTTAAAATTTAAATTTAAATTAGTTAAGATTACAATAACATTAAAATCCAATTCTTTCTAAAAAAAGATATTTTAATTTGATACATTATGAGATTTTAAACTAAAATTAAGAAATAATGTTTGAAAAAAAATAGAAATAAAAAGTTAAAATTAAACACTATATAAGAGAATACATTTTTTTTTGTACAACCAGAAGTACTTTTCATAGGAGGAATTATTCAAAATAACGAGGACTATGAAAATAAAACTTGTTCTCATGTTTAATGTAATTGCATACTCAATATTTCAGATCATTGATTAAGTTAAAATAATCACACATCAATTGGTTCACATGAAAATTCAGAATTTTATTAGAATAATAGTAATTATTAAAATAGTCTTATTTAATAATGAGAAGTCATATTTATAGTACATGGATAAGATATTATTAATAACTTGATCCCTTGATTATGAAAGTTACACTAAAGTTATTATTTCACACATAATTTGCAAAATGAAAATGCTTATCACTTCTACAAATTCATACACACGAAAACTATAGCACCAATTACCTTTGATTTCCATCAGATAATTATTTTTAATTTTTGATTTCATATTCAACCAATAAAGTGTAAACATGTGGCTTTGTATCGAGTTCATATAAAAGATTTTAGCATTGATAATTGCAAGGTTAAAAGAATAAATTGACACAAGTTCTTATTGTTGAGAAACTAAATTAATGTTAATGTTTTATAATTGAGAGAGTGAATTGATTAATGTTTTAAGGAATTGAAGGATGCCAATGTTTTAGAAGATTAATAGATATAGATCTAGGGTGGAGACAAAGGGAAGGGATTCATATATATATGCTCAAATTATGTTGTTAATTTGTTTTTCATGTTGTACTCCAAATGGTTGTTATTAGAGGATATTGTTGGAATGGAAGGTGTGAAAGTTTAGGTGATGCCATCTTTAAAAACTCTTATGCTTAAAATAGTAAGAACTTAAGGTGGTAGTAATATAAACACAATTTCTTATTGTTGAGAAACTAAATTAATGTTAATGTTTTATAATTGAGAAAGTGAATTGACTAATGTTTTAAGGAATTGAAGGATGCCAATGTTTTAGAAGATTAATAGATATAGATCTAGGGTGGAGACAAAGGGAATGGATTCATATATATGCTCAAGACACTGGATGCTTCCTGAAAACAGAAGTCGATACTGATAATCCAAACATGCTCTAAATGTTCACACATCTCTCAATGTAATTTAATTATTAATATTCCATGTTAAATAGGATTAGTCAATTAATCTCTTCTGCTGACCAAGTGACCAACATAGAATAGTACTGCTAAGTTAGAACACCACTTTCATTGTAAAATAAGCATTTTTCAAAGGAAGAAGAAAAACAAGTGAACAAGAAAGGAAGTAACTAAACTAAACTAAACTAATAGGTTAGGAATGAAATGCAAGGATGATAAGATTACGACATAGAGCTGACAAGTTTGGTTGTTTTGGTAAATCATGGACCAAAGTTCATCCTTCCTTCCATTCCTTCTCATTTCCGTTTCACTATTCATTCCCAGCTACAGGTACGGAGGTACCAGTGCCACACACACAATCACTGTTTTTCTCAATTCACACTTTGAACTTGAAGGGCACACACAAAATTGAATCTTTTTCATTGCAAAACACTTCATTCCCTCGTTTTTGTTCTTTTTCCAGATCCCACTGTACTGCACCGAGTTCTCGAACCAGCTGTAGAGTTTCTATGGATTTCGGAACCGCCACTAAAACCCACGCAAGAGTTGTTGTACTAGGCTTTTCCACTTACCCTTCTATTGTGGCATCTCTCATATCAACCTATGCTCAATGCCATCAACCCCACATTGCCCTTCACGTTTTCTCCAGAGTTTTGGACTTATTCAGCATGAATTTGGTGATTGAGAGTTTAATGAAAGGTGGGCAGTGTGATGTTGCCAAGAAGGTTTTCGGCAAAATGTCTGTTAGAGATTTGGTCACGTGGAACTCCATGGTTGGAGGTTACGTCAAAAACTCGCGCTTCTTCGATGCGTTGAGTATTTTCCGGAGGATGCTGAGTGCCAGGGTTAAGCCTGACGGGTTCACCTTTGCTTCGGTGGTTACTGCATGTGCGCGCCATGGGGCTTTTGGCAATGCCAAGTGGGTGCATGGTTTGATGGTAAAGAAAAAGGTTGAGCTGAATTGTGTTTTGAGTGCTGCATTCATTGACATGTATGCTAAGTGTGGTGGGATTGATGTTTCAAGAGAGGTTTTTGAGGAGGTTGCGCGTGATCATGTGTCGGTTTGGAATGCTATGATTAGTGGGTTGGCAATTCATGGGCTTGCAATGGATGTGAATGTGGTGTTTTCGAGGATGGAGATGGAGCGTGTTTTGCCAAATCCTATTACTTTTATTGGGATTTTAACTGCTTCTAGTCTCTGTGGATTCGTTGAAGAAGGTCACAAGTATTTTGGTATGATGCAGAACCATTTCATGATTCAGCCACAGCTTGAGCATTATGGAACCATGGTTGATCTCTTGGGACGAGCTGGGCTCATGGAAGATGTCTATGCTGTGATTAAGGAGATGCGTATGGAACCCGATGTTGTTATCTGGAGAGAACTTTTGAGTGCTTGTAGAATCCACAGAAAGAAAGAACTTGGTGAAGTTGTCATTGCAAACATATCCCGCTTTGAGAGTGGAGACTTTGTGTTGTTGTCAAATATGTATTGCTTTTTATACAACTGGGATGGTGCTGAGAGAGTGAGGCAGATGATGAAAACGGGAGGGGTTCGGAAAAGCCGTGGTTAGAGTTGGGTTGAATTGGGGGACGCATTCACCAATTCAATGCAGTGTATCAGTCTCATGCTGAAATGAAATTAATTTACAAAGTGCTGGAAGGTTTGATCCAAGGAGCTAAGTTAGAGGGATTCACACCCTTGACGGATATGGTTTTAATGGATGTTTCCGAAGAGGAAAAAGAGGAAAATTTAACGTTTCATAGTGAGAAGTTGGCCTTGGCCTATGCGGTCCTGAAAACTATCCCTGGAACAAAAATCAGGATTTCCAAAAACCTGCGTATCTGTCGAGACTGTCATAATTTGATTAAAATTGTGCCAAAAATATTAAACAGAGAGATAATCGTGAGGGATCGGATCCGTTTTCACCAATTTGAAGGTAGTGTTTGCTCTTGCAGAGACTACTGGTAGACATGAGAGTTAGTTCTTGGTTGCATTGTTGAGTGACCTTAGCTTATGCACATACTGATTGAAAAGAGACTGCGTAAGATGTGTGTGAACGGATGGAAACCAAGTCCTTATGCATCTACGTATGAGCCAGATCTCTCTACAAAGTACTAACACCAAAATCCTATCTACTTATGTCTTTTGCATACCTGTTAGCTTGGAACAGGGTAAAGTAAATGTGATGGGCAAAGTAAAAAATTTAGTATGCAATTTGGTAGTTATAAATAGGCTAAAATATGTTTTTTATCCTTATAAATATGAAAATGTTTGAAATTCATTTATGCAAAATTTTCAGTACATTTTTCATTCTCACAAAATAGAAATGTATTGTTTTTTGGCCTGGACGAGTTTGATAAATCCAAATCTACGATAATGACTTTTTACATCGGTTATGCATACAACCGGCGTAAAATGTGACTTTTTTCAATTGATTGTGCATATAGCCGATTTAAAAAAACCATGCACGTAGGTTCGAATGTTCCAACGTTGCTTTTAGCCAAAAAAACAACACATTTCAATTTTGTGAGGACGAAAATCGTACTGAAATTTTTGCACAGACGAAATCCGAACATTTTCATATTTATGAAGACGAAAAACATATTTTAACCTTATAAATATTGGTCTTTTTTTGATAATTGACAATGTTCCTCCATTTGATCAACAAGTGAACCAGAAAGACACCAAATGGAAGCTATTTCTGTGAACATAGAAGGACACAGCGGCTACTGCCACACCAAAAAGGAGAAAGGGTTTTCCACCAGTTTTTACTCTTCGAGATGGACTAGGAATATGAAGAACTCCTAGTTGAGTTAAGAAATAAAGAAAATCAGAAATTATTTACAGAACACTGACTTTGAAGTCGGTAATAACTCAGTCAAATGCTTATGGCATGCAGTAAACTCTTGATCAAACTTGGAGTTTTTTTATAAAAAAATTGTTAGGTCATCATTCATCAATATCTTGTGGATGCATAAAATTGTTATTTCGTCTTACACTGAAAATTGAGATTTCTTGTATCATCATGGTATCGGTGTTATCCTATTGTTCGTGCCGATCATTAGAAAGGCTTTGGTTGGTATATGTTTCTGTTATTAAACTTTTGGGCACTCTTTGAGATTGAAATGCACTGATTGGACTGGATGGTACCTCCTGTTCTGCCTTGGTTATGATTATGTGAAAGTTACATGAAAAACAAGTTTATTGACGCATCCATTTCGTCAAGTACCTTTAAATGCGAATAAGGTGTGCAGTTTTGGCATGCTTTATCAAGTTACATGAATTAATTACAGAAGAGGAAGCCTTTCTCAGTCTACTTATTTGTCTGATTGAGTGACAAGATAAATGACTCCTACTGAGGCTTAGGTCAGTATGTTTGTTTGTGAAGGTGAAGAGGATAGAAAACTGAGTAAGTACCTGTTTAGCTTAATTTATTTTGGATAAATAATTTATTTTTGTTAGCCTCATGAGAGCTTTGCAAAACAAACGATCATTTCTCAAGATTCAAGCCGAATCAACCATGTGTTAAGGGAAAAAATTGTGGCATTCACTTTGCTTGGTAAAAGGTGGACTAGCTTCCTATTCCAAACTAAATCCCAAAACGTGAAATAAGCTACCCAGCCTAATAACAACCAATATTACTCGTCACAGCCCAGAGATTATTAGTTTTTATTTTTCTAGGATTAATTATACTCAAAGATTTTGTTTTATTTTTTTCTAGTATCGTTTGTAATTAAAATGCTGTAACTGTACAATCTGCGAGCCTATCCCTCTATCTAGGTAATGGTTGTAATAAGGACTTAGAAGTGTGCATGACAGTAACATGAGAATGAATGAGATTTCGAGACGTCATGTACTTGCAGGTAACATGAAATTCATTCCTCTAACATGTTGAATGGGTGGCATTACCAGCCAATTCATTGTTACTACTTCTCACTTCCTATCCATTCGGTCCTCTTGATTTTGACTCCAATGAGTATTAACTTTTGGACTGTACCAATACGAATAACATGATAAATAGTTGGAGGATGCTCTACTAGACTAAGAGTTTTAGAATCCTCTATTCAAGGTTGTGTGCGGCAAAGGAGGTTTTAAGGTCATTATATTTGGTTACCCTAATCAATACGATCCTAGAGAAACCTTGTTTGTTACTACTATTCACATTTTCATTGTACACACATCCCTCAATCACACTTTAGGAGGAAAGTCCCTTCTTATTGCGTGACAGGAAGTTACCGTGCACAACGCCATTATTTAGGCAAACACTAAAAGAATGCCATGCTCAGCTCCAACCACATTTTCCTTTTCCCACTTTTCATGCCAAACTATATATCATGACAATCTCCTCTCTCATAACTCCATATAATATCACCACATAAAAGATCAACCTCATACGCCTAAAACCAGCCACTAGCCAAAACAAAATTAACTTCAGACTTCCAACAAAATGGAACCTCAAAGTCTGTGTTCCTCATTGGAAATATTGACACAACATATCAACACAATCATAGACCTTATTTCCTCTCCTTATCATTGTTTTACAATGCTTTTGGTTGCATTCCTAGCAACCCTTTTCTTTGCATGCAGAAGAAAAACACCAATTTACTTGATAGACTTCACCTGCTACTGTCCACCAAGTTCCTATAGGCTACCACTTGCCATGTTTGAAGAAAATCAACTTTATGACAACATGGATCCTGATGCTGTTGCTTTCCAATGCAAGATCATGGCCAAGTCAGGATTCAGTGAACAAACATCCATTTCTCCATCTCTTGCTCAGATACCCAAAATAAAAGCTCTCTCCTTTGCCCTTGATGAGGCTGAGACAATCATGTGTTCAGTAATCAAAGACCTGTTTGAGAAACACAACATCAACCCAAAAGCCATTGACATAATCATCACTAATAGTAGTGTCTTCTGCCCCACGCCATCTCTTAGTGCCATGGTGGTTAACAAGTTCAGAATGAGGAGCAACATAATGAGCTTCAACCTATCAGGTATGGGATGCAGTGCTGGAATCATATCAATGAGTCTAGCTAAGGACTTGTTGAGAGTTCATAGGAACTCTTTGGCTTTAATAGTAAGCACAGAGACTCTGAGTCTGAATTGGTATACTGGTAAAGTCCCTTCTATGCTTCTTTCTAATTGCCTATTCAGAATGGGTGGAGCAGCTATATTGATGTCTAGTAGGGTCCAAGATAAACACAAGGCAAAGTATAAACTTCAGCATATTGTTAGAACAATCACTGCACAGGATGATCGATCTCATGGCTGTGTCTACCAACAAGTGGATCCTGAGAACAAAGAAGGTATATCAATATCAAAGAACATAGTAAATGTGTCTGGAGATGCACTGAAGAAAAACATAGCTTCACTAGGACCGTTGGTTCTGCCTTTGAGTGAGCAATTCTTGTACTTATTTTCGATTATTTGTAGCAAAGTTTGGAGCGCAAGGAGAATAAGCATCTATACTCCAAATTTCAACCATGCTTTTGAGCATTTCTGCATACATTCAGGGGGAAGAGCCATCATACAAGCTGTTGAAAGAAACTTGAGGCTAAGGAAACAGGATGTGGAGCCGTCAACCATGACTCTTTACAGGTTTGGAAACATTTCGTCTTCTTCGATTTGGTATGAGCTGAGCTACATAGAAGCAAAAGGGAGGATGAAAAGTGGGGATAGGGTGTGGCAAATTGCCTTTGGAAGTGGATTCAAGTGTAACAGTGCTGTGTGGAAGTGTGTCTGTGACGTGAAGCCAGACACTGCCACTGCATGGAGGGATACAATTCACTCGTACCCTTTGGATTTGAGAACAAACTGAGGATACTGATAATTGTGGATTTGGGTCTAAATTTCAAGCTCCAACATCTTATATTCCTTCCCAAATGTAATATTTAATTTGAAGAAAAAAATACTGTGTCGACTGTAGTTGAAGTTCGATAACCAATCTATTTATTCGCTTAACCAATAACTACGAGTTAAGAATTGCTTTTAATGGTGTAAATTTTTGTGTGCAAGTCACTTTCCTATCTACAGATGCTATAAAATCACAATAGGACTTCAATTACAAAGTTCAATGTATTATTAACGCATTTAAAATGTTGAACAAGAATGAAAACTAGAGATTAATGACCTTAAATAAAACCTGATTAGCCAAGCAATTTGAACTCTATATATACTCATTGTAGAGGGCCAAATCCCTTTTACATCAGTGTAAATACCGTAGTTAATCGTAATGCTTCCACAGTTATACATGCATAATATATTTATTTACCCATAAATGTTAGTATTAGAGATTAAAACCACGATCTCTCCCTCCCTTTTTCTTCCTTCACCCTCAAGCCCCTAACCACCATTCTCCTTATGCATAATATCTTACTCAGACCTCAGCATAGTACTGTCCCATCTGGTGGATTGGCTCGGTTGGCTAGAGTAGCAACAGCATTGTTAGGCTAGGCCAATGCATTTCACGTCTCCTTTTTTTAACTTTTCTCTCCACTTTTTTTTTTTATATTCCCAAAAAAGAAATATTAGTTGTACAATAATTTATACAACTAATAGAGAAAAAAGAAAGAACTTCAGGATATAATAAATGAATTTGATGGTAATGAACTATCTAAAATAATTTTATATTATCTTTCAATCAAAAATTATCATTCATATAACTTTTAAGATAATTTTAGTGAATTGTATTTTTATCATAATAAATAATGCAATAGAAAGAGATAAACACAATGATATGCTAAAATGTGTCTGTGATCTTTAATAAATATTCGAATTTTATATTTACTCCCTTATAATTTTTTTCTTAATTATAAAACAAAAATTTTGTTTTTAGTTCTTGACATTTTTTTTATCCATGATAAATTAACAAATTTTTGTTTGCTCCATATTAAAAGAAAATTCATTTATTATTATTAATCCCTTTGAAAAACACTAATAACAAATGAAAAAAAATCAAAAAACAAACACAAAATTCACTAAATTATCAAAGATTAAAAAAAATGTCAAAGACCAAGAACAAAATTATTATTTTATTAAAAATCAAAAACATATTCTATCATACACTCATTGTACAAAATTGTATATATATTATATCTCTTATCAATATACTATTTTTCTCTTTCACACTCACTTTGTCACAAAATTTGCAAATACTAGTTTGTTATATTCTAATAAATAACAAAAACTATTTTCTATCATTTATATAAAAAAAAAATACATTATGAAGATGTGAGATATGTGATCCTGTAATTTTGAAATATATCATTTTTAGTCTTCCAAGCACTATCTAAATAACTTTTGTCTACACGGAAGACTCCTAGTAGGAAAGCTATAGAAATACCGACGGATCTATGTAGGAATATTCTTACAATCAACCCAATGATACAAAAATGACGATAAAAGCCTGTTAAAAGAGAACTGTGAATCTCCCAACAAGTAAATTTACACCAAGCCCTCCAGATTATAGCACATCCACTCTGTGTATTGGCAGAATAAATAGCCTGAGATATATGAGGAGCATGTCTAGAATCGACGGATGTCTTTAGGAGGCCTGAAGTTAAGGGGATGGGTTTCTGGAGTGGCACTCTCGTCTTCTTTCCACATTTTTATCGTCTTGTCAGCTTCGCAGGTTATAAGCCTCGAACCAGTAAGATCATAGGTACAAGCATAAATACCAGCTTCACTATCCAGGGAACCTGTAAGAGGGGGAGGTCGAGGAAAGAGGAAAGCAAATAGAGTAATTATACTTGTCAATCTCACGACAATGATAGAACTAAGTGGCAAATAACTAATCATCTAAGAGCAGCCAAACTTGCATACCAGGCTGTACAATTGTTTGGGATTGCTGGAAATTGTGACCACTCTTCCAATCCCAGAACCACATGCTGCCATTGTCACCTTCAACCAGGAGAAAAAAGGGCATAAAGTTTCATGCAAGGGACATACATAATATCCATATCAAATTCTTCAGTATGACACAATAAATCAAGATTGGGGAGCATTAATTCCTAATCACTTGCCCAACAAAAATTGGGGAACAGATTAGTTGAATTTATTCCACAAATTGCTTTCCTGATAGAGTTTTAATTTGTTTCCATACCTCCAGTAACCATCACACCCTCCTCATTGACAGCCATTGCATTGATGATAGTTTTCTGTTGAGAGCTGCACATTAAGCAGAATAATGAAAAGACATCAATTATTGGAGCATATCTTTTCCAACCATATATTTCAACTTCAAGCAGTATAATTTGAGCTCGAATATTAGGTATAGACAATACATATTTGGCGTTTTGCTCCCCAGGAAAGATCCTACCATTCATTAATGATTCCCTAATCACATAAATTTGGTAAAAATAAGTTGATGAACTCACAGCATGTTGTGCACAAATTCTCCTTTTGGAAGGTTGAACTTTTTAATATTGTCAGCTGAAGCAGATGCAAAAGCTTGCCTGCAGCCAACCAAAAAAATAAGAGGGTGATAAGACAATAGAATAACAAATTTAACTAACCAACCATATTTAATAATTCCACAAGTCATAATCAACTGATATCAAACACATACTCTTTGGGATGCTGGGCCATTGCTCGAACAGATTTTTTATGGTTTGTAAGAGTTGACATTGTTTTACCTGAATGAAAATGAATGCATCATGTGTCAGATTATGCATATAATCACTACATAGACAAGCAAGAAGATAGGAAAAATAAAGCCATAAATTACCATATCTAAGGTCCCACATCTTGATGGTAGTGTCATGAGAACCCGTAACAACTTGGGGATCCTGTAAACAAAATATGAGCAGAATAAGGCCTCTGAAGAGCAGGGAAATAAAGGTTTAAAAAGTAGAACAAATTAAGACATGTTTGAAAGCTTCATTTAAATGACAGCCTGTTTTCACATTTATCATATTACGACTAAACAAATCTGATAATCTGCACACCAGTTTACGCAAGCGGGGCAGGTAATTACCCGCAATATTGGGACTGGGTATCGGGCAGGTATATGCCCGCAAATTTACGTGAGTATGGGTGCAGGTACGGGTACTATAGTACCCAACCCGCCCGCCCATATCATTTTTATGCTACAAAATAGTTATATGTATAATTTTCTATGAAAAATAATTATATTTATGACTAATACTCTAAGTCTCTAATATCTATCAGTATCACCATTAGAAAGTGGAAAATCCTAAATCGCTATGTTGGATGATTATCAGAGAGTGAAAAACCCTAAACCTTTAATTAAAGTTTTTTGTTAAACGATTAAAACATTAACTTTAACAATCGCTATGTTGGATGATTATCTTTGTAATTTTGTTTACTTATGACTTAAATTTGGACGAACCAATGTTATGTTTGCTTGTTTTTAATATTATGTGTAATGCTTTTAATGTTATGTTTGAATTATTTGAGAATCATTCTTTAATATAATTGTAGTAATTGTTTTAATTCATTTTTTATTGATTTATTATTATTAACCTTATACATAAATGAAGTGCGGGTTGTGGGTGCGGGTGGTATATAGGTATCCAGCGGGTACGGGAATGGGAATCAAAATTGCTACCCGTGTTGATATGGGACCGGGTACAGGTATGGGAATGGGTACTATAGGACCCTACCCAGACCTTACTCATTGCCATCCCTACTTACAGATATAAGTATGTTGGAGGACAAATGCATGTATATAGACTGCAATATGTGGCACAACTGAATATCAAGAAGAAGAAAAAATGAAATAGACAACAGTAGAATCTGCACACCGTCGGCCGCGTAAACACAGAGCAGACAGTGTTATCATGTCCTGAAAGAGCATGAATCTGCATTTTACTTCGTATATCCCAAACCTGAAAATTTAGCATCACCAAAGCATAAATTTTACATTTCTATTCCTTAATAACAAATTTGAAAATATTCGAAATTATTTACCAGAAAGGATCACATTCGTCTAACTATACAATAATGAAACTATATCAGCAAAATCCATACCCGGCAGACAGAATCACGTCCTCCGGTTAGTAAAACGTCAATTGTGGGATGAAGAGCCAAGCAATAAACACCACTAAGATGACCATGATAAGATCTAATAACCTAAATATAATATGATGTATTTTAGTAGTCTGTTGTTTGATGGAGTTCAAGTAACTGCCGAAATATTCAGCCCAGAAAAATTACTAATGATACGGAGATTTGACCTTATTCTGCTCAAGGTCCCAACATTTAACTTGTTTATCGTCACCAGCAGAGAACATGTAAGTATGTCTGTTGCTAACAGCAAGACCTGTTAAAAAAGCACATTGTTATTATTAACCTGGTTCACAATTGCTACCACCACAAATAATATCTTAGCATCTTACCTCTAACTTGTTCAATGTGGCCTGTTAATGTGAGCTTCAATACTCCACTTGCCAAGTCCCATATCTGCCCAAAGGAACAACTTTAGCAAAAAAAAACACTAATGTTTTGAATAGAGCAGAAAAAAATTTATAGATTTGGCATGCTAAGTTCATAAACTTTCAAAAAAATTAGCTTCAATTTATAGCATGTTCATGGTAATAACACGCCAATATTTTTAATAAATAAAAGATTAAAATATTGCATAAAGATAACTCTAGGAAGAGGGCAATCCCACAAGGTCAAAATAAGGCACTCCTAAATATCCTATAATCACCAAAAAAAATATGCACCAGATAAGAAGTTGAATCTGGAAATCTTTATAAAAACGCAGGGTTGTTTAGATTAAATTATAAATAAAAGTAACCCATAGAATCAACAATTCAAGATGGCCCACTAAATTTTCCTTATAAACATGCCTTCTCATAACAAGCAACTATGACATGCATTTTGTGATCAAATACCTTGATAGTTCGATCTGCAGAACCAGTACAAAACCATGTGTTACTCGGATCAACTGCAACAGATCTCACCCACCCCAAGTGACCGCTGATGACCTACAGAAAACGTATCAAGGTTCAACTCACTCAACTAAAACTATATCATAAGTATTACAATTTAAAAGGCCTCTGAAAATTATGTAGGTCAGACCTCATTAGAACAAAAGACTACAACAATCAAGACAATAGCATAGAAACCAATTATTTTAATTTAGATATTATGTCAGAGTTTGAATGGCCGAGATTCAAAATTTAAATTTCCCAAGTTGAATAGAACCACAAATGCTTGAGAAATTGCATTCCTACTAGCTAAAGATCCTATGCTTTAAATAAATTTAAAAAAATTATCCTTCTTTACTATGTAGTGCATGCATGCCAATCTAAGAACAAAGGGTGGTCTAAAAATGCAACCCACATTACAACAAAACACATCCCAATCTATAATGAATTGAACAAATAAATGGGTTTCTGTTCTGTACAACCCTAGCAATCTGAGCTAGGATAAAGTTTTTGTTTGTCTTTCATCTTCAGACTCCTCTCATCCCAAATATCGATAGATTTGACTTTGTGAATTTGAATTAGATTAAATAATATGTATGAAAGACTAATAAAAAGATCATGAGGTATGGTTTAACTACTAAGTTTCATGGCTCCCCCCCCCCCCCC